>AWUE01014871.1:0-33535 GCA_001974825.2 Corchorus olitorius | reverse complement strand
TCGATTTTAATCTAATAGGATTTGACATTTGGGGTTTATGATATGTTGCAATATTTTTTCACAAAAGCTTTTTTTTTAACACCCAAAGTAAAAGAATAAAAAAGTTTTAAAAAAGGAAAATTAAAAAAAAAAATAGAAACGCAAGTCCATTTTCTCTTGGGCTAACGAAACATTTTCTATTCTTTCTTCGAACCGCGAACAAATTCAGATCGAATTTTCCATTTCAGAATAGAAACAAAAATAAAAATTGCCACCCCACCAAAGAAACTCTCTTTCCATTCCCAACTCCAACACTCTCTCATGTAACCAAAACAATATTTACTTCCTAAATTCTTTCGGAGCTCACTGTCGTGATTCCCCAATTCCCCTGTTTCCAACCTTGGGATCTTCGAACAGGTACCATTTCTCCCTCATTCGATCCATTTTGTCCCTTTTTCTTGCTTAAATTCAAGAATATTTTTCCATCTAAATCGACCCAGATTTGATGCTTCATGATTTTCCTTCAAAATTAAGATCTTTTAACTTGTTTTTATTGTACTTTTTAATTTGATGTTGTTTGGGTTTTGATGAATTGGGTTAGATCTGGTTTCTGGGATTTCCAATTTTGATTCTTCTGTTCTTCCTTTTTTTCTCTTTTTTATTTATTATGGGTCTGCACATTGTGGACTTTATTGGGTTTTTGTTACTTTGTTGATTAATTGAAGTAAGGCAGGAAAACTAGCTTGTTTATCCAGGTTTAACGAAGTTTCTTCTTCTTCTTCTTCTTCCTCCTTTGGTTTTCATCAAGTTCTAATCTCAATATGATTATTTTTAATTCAGTTCTGTAGTTAGTTGATTCAACTTTATTGCCTTTAGTTTTAAAGCTTAATCCTGATATCGTGTGGGAGTACTCTAGTTAATTGGTCATTTCTTAGTCAACTTAGTTTAATTGTTCATCTTTTCTAGTTTAGAACATTCTTTACTTTGTGATTATGCCAGTGAAGTTTCAAGTTACGTTATTGGTTCTACTGTTATGTGGGAAGTGAGTGGCATGAATTTGATGGATAAGAGTCTGTGACCTTGCCTGCACTGAAACTTCTTGCTTTATTGGATTGAAAACAAGAACTTTTGAAACTTAAAAATTTCCTGTCATCCTAACCTTTAAGGCAGTCTCTGAGATGATTTTCCCCTAAAATTATATTTGAATTCATTAATGTTGACATCAATTTCTTAATTGGAGCAGATAATATGATTTTTCCAGAGGTCAGCATTCTTTTTGCTTGATAGCCAGCTTCTTCACTGGAGTATAATTTTCATTTACTACAAATCTTGGTTGAACATGGGGGATCTGGCTACACAATCTAGAAGCAATGGATTTAATGGAAATCTTGTCAAGCCCTCTAGAGGTGCTTTTGCATGCATGATAAATTCTGAGATTGGGGCTGTTTTGGCTGTCATGAGGAGAAATGTCCGATGGGGAGTCCGCTACGTTTCAGATGATGATCAGCTAGAGCACTCTCTCATCCATTCCTTGAAAGAATTGCGGAAACAAATTTTTTCATGGCAACATCAGTGGCAAAATGTTGACCCAGTTGTGTACCTTAAGCCATTTTTGGATGTTATACAATCTGATGAAACTGGTGCACCGATTACTGGTGTTGCCTTGTCATCCATTCTCAAAATCTTAACACTTGACGTACTTGATTTGGATACTGTAAATGTGGGAGATGCTATGCATCTGATAGTCGATGCTGTCACAAGTTGCCGATTCGAGGTAACTGATCCAGCATCTGAAGAAGTTGTGCTGATGAAGATACTTCAGGTTCTTCTAGCTTGCATGAAAAGTAAGGCAGCAACTAGGTTGAGTAATAAGCATGTATGCATGATAGCAAATACGTGCTTTCGTATTGTTCATCAAGCAAGCTCCAAAGGTGAACTGTTGCAGCGGATAGCTCGGCATACTATGCATGAATTAGTTAGGTGTATATTCTCGCAACTTCCAGAGATCAGTAGCACTGAGCATGAAACGGCTAATGGAAGCTCATCATCTGCCACAGAAGTGGTAATTTGAAATTTTAGCATGAATATTTAGGTTTTCCTTCTGGGTCTGCTTAGTTGAATACCTAAACCTATTTTACCATCTAATTTATGAATTTTATTTTTCTTCTTCAGGTGGCACAGAACAGGAATTACATGCTTGGAAGTGCACAGCTAGAAAATGGAAATGTGGGTATTGACCACGATGGTTCATCATCCCATAGCAATGCTTCTAGTCCTCCTGTATTGAAGTCAGCCACTGAGATGGACACAAGTGAGATTGGTGATACTGATGGTGAAATGCTGGCACCATTTGGGGTCCCATGCATGGTGGAGATATTTCAATTTTTGTGTTCTTTGTTAAATGTCATTGAACATATTGGCATTGGCCCTAAATCAAATCCCATAGCGTATGATGAGGATGTTCCCCTCTTTGCCCTGGGTTTAATTAATTCAGCTATAGAATTGGGTGGGCCATCATTCAGCAAACATCCTAAGTTATTGGCTCTAATTCAGGATGAGTTGTTTCGTAACCTGATGCAATTTGGCTTATCCATGAGCCCGCTGATACTTTCTACTGTATGCAGCATTGTTCTCAATTTATATTATCATTTGCGCACTGAACTAAAGATGCAGCTTGAAGCTTTCTTTTCATCTGTGCTTGTGAGGCTTGCACAAAGCAAGTATGGGTCTTCATACCAACAGCAAGAGGTTGCTATGGAAGCTCTCGTGGACCTTTGCAGGCAGCAAACCTTTGTGGCCGAGATGTATGCCAATTTTGATTGTGACATTACCTGCAGCAATGTTTTTGAAGACCTTGCCAACCTGTTGTCGAAAAGTGCATTTCCTGTGAATGGACCTTTGTCTGCATTGCATATCCTTGCTCTGGATGGTCTGGTATCTATGATCAAAGCTATGGCTGAGAGAATTGGCAATGAGTTGCCTGTTTCAGATGAGGCTTCTATAAATGGTGAGGGATATGAAGCCTTCTGGACATTGAAATGCCAGAATTACAGTGATCCTAGTTCCTGGATTCCTTTTGTCCGTAAGATAAAGCACATTAAGAGAAAGTTGATGCTTGGAGCTGACCATTTTAATCGAGATCCCAAGAAAGGTCTAGAATTTCTCCAAGGAATCCATCTATTGCCTGATAAGCTTGACCCAGTAAGTGTAGCATCATTCTTTAGGTACACGACTGGGTTAGATAAGAATCTTATTGGAGATTTTCTGGGAAATCATGATGAATTTTGTGTTCAGGTGCTTCATGAATTTGCTAGGACCTTTGATTTTCATGACATGAATTTAGATTCAGCATTACGTGTTTTCTTGGGAACTTTCAGACTGCCTGGAGAATCACAGAAGATACAGAGAGTGCTTGAGGCATTTGCTGAACGATATTATGAGCAATCACCACATATATTGTGCAATAAAGATGCTGCCCTCTTGTTGTCATATTCACTTATAATGCTTAACACAGATCAACACAATGTACAAGTTAAGAAAAAGATGACTGAAGAAGATTTTATCCGTAACAATCGACTCATTAATGGAGGGAAAGATCTTCCTCGAGAGTACCTGTCTGAGCTTTACCACTCTATCTGTGAGAACGAAATCCAAATGATCCCAGATCAAGGTGCTGGTTTCCCTGTGATGACGTCAAGCCGCTGGATTAATGTAGTGCACAAATCCAAAGAAAGCACTCCTTTCATTACATGTGATTCTAGAGCACTCCTTGACCATGATATGTTTGCTATCCTGTCTGGCCCCACTATTGCTGCTATATCAGTTGTTTTTGATCAAGCAGAACAGGAAGATGTATTACAAACATGCATTGATGGATTCTTGGCTATTGCCAAAATTTCAGCCCACTATCACTTTGGCGATGTGTTGGATGATTTAGTTGTGTCCCTTTGTAAATTCACAACTCTCTTGACTCCATTATCTGTTGAAGATGCCATTGCTACCTTTGAAGATGATGCCCGAGCCAGAATGGCAACCACAACAGTTTTCACAATAGCAAATAGCTATGGTGATTATATTCATAGTGGCTGGAGAAACATTTTGGATTGTGTTTTAAGCTTGCACAAGCTTGGCCTTCTTCCTGCCCGTCTGGCTAGTGATGCAGCCGATGAAATGGAGTCCTCGTCTGACCATGAGCGGGGTAAGCCTGCTACAAATTCCTCATCAACATCACAGACAGCACCTGTGGCCACACCTCGGAAATCCTCCAGCCTGATTGGTCGGTTCAGTCAACTCCTATCTTTTGACATGGAGGAGCCAAGGGTGCAGCCAACTGAGGAACAACTTGCTGCTCAACAGCGTCTTCGCGAGATAGTGCAGAAATGCCACATTGATAATATATTCATGGAGAGTAAGTTTCTCCAATCAGAATCATTATTGCAGCTTGTTGGGGCCATTATCTTGGCTGCGGGTCGATTCAGGAAGGGAAGTGGCTTTATTGAAGACGAAGATTCTGCAGTTTTCTGCCTGGAGTTGCTGATTGCTATTACACTAAATAACCGGGATAGGATTATGATTATCTGGCAAAATGTTTACAAGCACATAGCTGATATTGTTCAACAGAGAGCAACACCTTGCACTCTTGTGGAAAAAGCTGTGTTTGGGCTTCTTAAGATATGTCAGCGCTTGCTTCCATACAAGGAAAATCTAACTGATGAGCTTCTGAAGTCAATGCAACTAATTTTGAAACTTGATGCTCGGGTTGCTGATGCATATTGTGAACCTATCACACAAGAAGTCATGCGTCTTGTAAAAGCAAATGCAACTCACATCAGGTCACATTTGGGTTGGCGCATAATAATCTCCTTGCTTTTTATCACTGCTCGACATCCAGAAGCATCTGAGTCTGGATTTGAGGCACTCGCATTCATCATGTCTGAAGGGGCACATCTTTTGCCTTCCAATTATGTTCTCTGTGTGGATGCAGCCAGGGAGTTTGCCGAGTCTCGGGTTGGAGAGGTTGAAAGGTCAATTTCTGCCCTAGACATGATGGCAGGTTCAGTTGTTTGTTTAGTAAGATGGTCTAATGAGACCAAGAATGCGTCGGAGGAAGATTCTATAAAAGTGGGTCAGGACATTGGAGAGATGTGGCTAAGGTTGGTGCAGGGACTGAGGGCATTATGTTCGGACCAGAGGGAAGAGGTGAGGAACCATGCTATTTTGATGTTACAGAGGTCTTTGGCTGGGGTAGATGGAATTCACCTTCCTAATGCTATGTGGTTCCAGTGTTTTGATCTTGTGATCTTTACATTACTGGATGATTTGCTAGAAATTGCACAGGGGAGCTCCTCTAAAGAACATCGGAAGATGGAGGGTACCCTTGTTTTAGCCACAAAATTAATGTCAAAAGCATTCTTACAGTCACTTCAGGATCTGTCACAGCAACCATCCTTCTGCAAACTATGGCTAGGAGTTCTCAATCGTATGGAGAGATATATGAAGGTTAGGTTCCGCGGAAAGCGTAGTGAAAAAATTCATGAATTAGTCCCAGAGCTTCTCAAGAACACCCTGCTGGTGATGAAAACAACAGGTCTTCTCATGCCTAGTGATGATATTGGTGGAGATAGTTTTTGGCAATTGACATGGCTGCATGTAAAGAATATAGTGCCATCTTTGCAATCCGAAGTTTTCTCAGAACAAGAATTGGAGCAGATGCAAGCAAAACACAAAAGGACGGAAGGAATTCCTGCGACTGATGGGGCAGTGCTCATTCCTTCGAATGAGACCACAGCATGAAGATGTGTTTTCAATTGGAAAAATCCCAGAGCATGATGTGTCTTAACATGGTGTAAATGGCATTCATACCCTGCACTTAATGTGTTCCCCACTGCAAATCCTCGGAATCAGAATCAATGCCCTGCAGAGAGAGGTAAACATCGGAATTGAATTTTTCATGATTTTGTTATGGATGTCATCTTCATTTTTTGCACTCCCTGAGATTCAAGGAGTGTTGTTGGAAAGTGTGAGTAGAGTCAATTTGTTTTACCCGGGGATCTGAGTAAGTCCCTACATAAATTTTTGTATTTGGCAAATAGAATCTCTTTACCTGAAACCGATTCCTCTGTATACTTATACCCATGATATAACAGTGTTTTAGTTCTGCAATTTTGGGACCTTGCAGAGTTATTATTTGTATTCTAGAGTATGAGAAATGAAGTCATTTTCAAACTTTTTTTAACATCTTGCAAATGACTTCATCCTTCCCAATTTTCTCTTAAGCTTATTCCCTTTCCTTGTGGCAATGTGAATTGAAATTGACCAAATCAACAAAGTCGACATAAGGTTGCAGCACAAAACTCACAGCATACGATGAAATTTAAATCTGAGACTTTACGGTCCAAATCTCATATGAGAATGAGGCTTTACGGTCCAAAGAGTATGCACCTTATCAGTCAATCTCATGAGACTGAGATTTTACAGTCAAAAGAGTATACACCTTACCAGTTAATCTCATATGAGACATCACGGTCCAATGAGTATGCACCTTACCAGTTGAGTCAATCTATGATTCAAATATGAGACTTCGTGGTTCAATACCAATTGGTGCGTCATAATAACTCAATCTGATTTTTTCAATTGTATACCTTCAACCACTTACGGGATTTAAGTTCATACATATTCTGGTATTTGACTCTTTATTTAATCAATCGGATTCGAAAATTCAGATTTTCTTAACGAATTTTTCATAGTAGAATTCATTTTGCCAGAGAAATTCGCTTCTAGTTCTACAAGATTTTTTTTTTTGGCATTACTACTTCTACACAAGATTATTATTTATGCAAAAAAAAAAAATTCTACAACATTAGAGGGAAAACTAATCGTACCAAGAGCAGTACAGGAGGTGAAACACGAACGCCCATGAGTTCATAAAGACCACAAGATTGTACACGTGTCAATCAAAGACTTCGAAACTCCCAAAAGCAACGAAACTTACCACGTGTCTTTATCATCACCCGCCTTTCCCCACACGAAAATAACGATAACAATAAAACACCAAAAGCGCTGTCGTTTGGTCGCCTTTTTCTTATTAGGAAAGGAAGAAAATTTTTCAAAAGCCCACCAAGCCACGATCATCATCGCCAACATCTCAGGTTGTTTCTCTCTCTCCCTCTCTTATTCGGTCTCGTATTTCTTCATTTAATTTAAATATACTTTAGTTTTTGGATCAAAATTGTTGAGCTGATTTCAGTTTTTCTTGATTTCTTTTTCGATTTTAAAGAGGCTTGTTTTTGAAAGAAAAAAAAGAGAAACAAAAAGATGAGTGAAGTTTTCGAGGGATATGAACGGCAATACTGCGAGCTATCTGCGAATCTTTCCAAGAAGTGTACGGCATCCGGTGCTCTCGATGGAGGTTAAATTTAAATCTTTTTGCTTCAATTATGGATACGTATTGGAACTTTTAGTTTCTTTTTTTGTTTCTAATTTAGCTTTAATTACGAGGTTTGTTTGTGCTAATTTTGTTGGGTTTAGGCTGATTATAAAGTTTGGATTTTAATCCTTTTAAAGAAATTAGATTGCTTTTATTGGGGGATTTAAGGGAGAAGAAAAGAAGATCGGATCTTCTTTTTGAACTTAACTTATGATTTAATTTTACTTTTTCGGATTTTTTTCCCTTTTTCACTAATTTGTGGAAATTATCTATCCAGTCATTGCTGTAGATTAAAAAAGAATTAGTATTTCCATTTAGTATTGGAAATTTTTAGCTAAATCCCTAAATTTAAGTGCATTCAGGGTATAAAAGAGAATGTATGTTGCAATTGGGATTACTTTGCAGTTTGCACTTATTTAACTAACTGCATTGTAATGTATTAAACTACTCTGAATCCAACTTCTTGAATTGGATTGTATTTTAATGTGCAATGACATAGCTTTAAGATGTGTTCTTTTCTTAAAATCTTTAATGGATGTTATGTTACTTGCATGCGTCGTTTGAATCTCTGAAAAAGCAAAATGAAAGTGGTAGGAAAGAGTTTGGTAAACAGTCAAGCCAATCAAGATATATGAATCTAAAAGTGAAAAAAAATGGTAAATATGATGTAAATTCAGCTGTAACTTGGTAAGTTTGGCCTTGTACGCGATAGTGTGCACTGATATAGCTTAAAATAACTCCATTTAAGGGATAAAAAAGATTAAACGTCCAGTATTTGGGAATTAAGATTTTAAATAACTCAATTTTAGGAAAAGGTTGTGTGGTTTACTTTGGCATCTACTCTGTGAATCAGTGTGTTGGCAAAGGAAAGTGACGGTAAATAGTTTGGCAGGCAGGGGTTATGATATATGAATCCGAATAACATTTATTTCCTTTCACTGAATAATGTGATAAGTTCATTAAACTGACCAGAGGTGTTTGATGACAAAGCTTTTCAATTTGTTAGAGCATCTGCCTTTACAACTGAGCAAATTGTTGTTCAAATCTTCATATCTATATTTTTTCTCATTTGCAGAGCGGAAGAAACAAAAACTTTCTGAGATAAGAACTGGATTGGAAGATGCAGAATCCCTGGTACCCCGTTTATTGTTCTTGTTTTAGATATTCCCCTTAATTTTTCACTTGTTGAGTACTTTGCTTGATGTTGCTTTTTTCTTTTCTCAGATTCGGAAAATGGACCTTGAGGCAAGAAGTTTGCAGCCAAATGTTAAAGCTGTTCTTCTGGCTAAGTTAAGGGAATACAAGTCTGATCTTAACAATCTTAAAAGTGAAGTTAAAAGAATTGCATCTGGTAATTTGAATCCAGCTGCTCGAGATGAGTTGTTAGAGTCTGGAATGGCTGATGCCCTCTCAGTACGTTTTGGTTCTTCTACTGTACTTTTAAGATGCGTGGTTCTGTTACTTTTTTGCTTTCATATTGTTTGACTTTTGATTACTTATAATTGATAAATGTGATAGGCATCTGCTGATCAAAGATCGAGATTAATGATGACTACAGACCGGTTGAATCAGAGCAGTGACAGAATTAAGGACAGCAGAAGAACCATGCTGGAAACTGAAGAGCTTGGTGTTTCAATTCTTCAGGATTTGCACTCACAGCGACAGGCTCTGTTACATGCCAATAACACGGTATTTCTTTCTCACAGAAGTTTTCTGTTTTTTGTTTCCCTCATGAGTGCCACTCTCTACAATAAGTAGTATGCACTTTTTAGCTATATATTTTTCTTATATGGCAGTTATAATCTCATTCAAACTCTGTTTAAGACCTACTTACTGTTGCATGAGCATGCATATTTGAAGGCTAATATGATAGTTAGTCTTCAGATTTTCTCACATTCTGCTGTAATGAAAGATTATTATAACCCTTTTGGGCTTTCCACTTAAAGTCGGGTTTCCTTTCTATTTCAGCTCCATGGAGTGGATGACAATGTTGGCAAGAGTAAGAGAATTTTGACAGCTATGTCAAGGAGGATGAACAGGAACAAGTGGATTATTGGCATCATTGTTGCAGTCCTTGTCATTGCTATCGCACTTATTTTGTACTTCAAACTTGTTAAATAGTCAAAACTTGTATCTTCCTCTCTTGGTTTTTGTTTGTCTTGGTTTCTGGGTGTTTCTGAGAGACATGATTTTATTTTGTCCTTGCGAGCTTTGCCCATTTTGAGTGCCGATATAAGTGTATGCTTCTTTTATCCAAAGACTTTGTTAATTCATCAATTCAATTCTATGGGGTGACTTTTAAGAATTAATAATTTTGTCATTGTTATTGTCTCTGGCCATTCCATTGTTCTAACTTCTAATAATCTTGCAATTTACCTTTAAAAGTTCGTCATCGAGGGAAGGTGGTTCCTATTGCTATTTTGCAGCTTGGTCAATCTAACGGCATTTGAAATAAATGCCCCATTTCTGTTATTGTTGCCAAGGAAATTTTAAGATAGATGAAATGGCCTATTCTCCAAGCCTTCCCTACCTTCTCTCCATGCTACCTTCGCCCTTTCCTTCGTCGATGTGCTCAACAGTCTGCCCTCGCCATTGGCAAAAAACTCCATGCCTTAATCCTTACTACCGGCCTTTACACAACCCAACACTCCTTCCTCCTCAACACCCTACTCCACTTCTACGCATCATGTGGTGATACACCCTCTGCCCGTAAGCTGTTCGATGAAATTCCCCTATCGAGCAAAGATACTGCAGACTGGACTGCTCTCATGTCCTCATTTTCCCGCCAAAACATGCCTCGTGAGGCTCTATGTTTGTTTGCTCAAATGCGTCAAAATGTTGTGGAAATTGATGATGTCGCGATGATTTGCTTGTTTAGTGCATGTGCGTGGTTGCGGGATGTTGAGGTGGGAAGTCAGGGCCATGGGTTTGTGTTGAAGACAGGTTTGAAAGGGAGAACAAAAGTGTCTAATGCTGTGATGGATATGTATGAGAAGTGTGGGTTGGTGGGTGAGATGAAAAGGGTTTTTA
Source organism: Corchorus olitorius (assembly GCA_001974825.2). Classification (NCBI taxonomy): domain Eukaryota; kingdom Viridiplantae; phylum Streptophyta; class Magnoliopsida; order Malvales; family Malvaceae; genus Corchorus; species Corchorus olitorius. The sequence goes on along the minus strand of AWUE01014871.1, from coordinate 23,100 downwards.
GTGAGATGAAGGAGAAGAATGTGGTATCATGGACAGTACTTTTAGATGGGGTGTTGAAGTGGGAAGGTGTCAAGAGTGGGAGGCTGGTGTTTGATGATATGCCAGAAAGGAATGAAGTTGCATGGACCATAATGATCGTGAGTTATGTAGGGAGTGGATTTTGCAAGGAAGGCTTTTCACTTTTATCTGAAATGATGTTTCATTGGCGGTTTAAATTGAATTACATAACACTTTGTTCTTTATTATCAGCTTGTGCACAGTCTGGAGATGTGATGATGGGTAGGTGGGTTCATGTTTATGGTTTGAAGGTGATGGGGATGGAGATGGATATTATGGTGGGAACTGCATTGGTCGATATGTATGCGAAATGTGGGAGGATAGATACTGCAGTTAAAGTTTTCGACTGCATGCCTCGGAGGAATGTTGTGGCATGGAATGCTATGCTTAGTGGTTTAGCTATGCATGGACGAGGTAGAGTTGTGGTGGATATGTTCCCAAGGATGATTGAAGAAGTTAGACCAGATGATTTGACTTTTATTGCTATTCTGAGTGCTTGCAGCCATTCTGGTCTGATAGATGAGGGTTCTTATTACTTTGATAGTCTCGAATCTGTGTACGGAATAACACCGAAGATTGATCACTATGCTTGTATGGTGGATCTACTTGGAAGGACTGGTCGTTTAGAGGAAGCTGAAACTTTGATAAAGCAAATGCCAATTGCTCCAAATGAGGTTGTTTTGGGATCCCTTTTGGGTTCCTGCAGTGCACATGGGAAACTACAGTTAGGTGAAAGAGTTCTGCAATGGCTAATTGAGATGGATCCCCATAATACAGAATACCATATCCTGTTATCTAATATGTATGCTTTAGCAGGTAAGCGAAACAAAGCTAATGCTCTTCGGAAAGTTCTTAAAGTTAAAAGAATTAGGAAGGTTCCTGGGATGAGTTCTATTCATGTAGATGGCCAACTTCATCAATTTAGTGCAGGGGATAAGTCACACCTGAGAACCCGGGAGATTTATCTTATGCTATATGATATGATTCAAAGGTTGCGTTCGGCTGGCTACGTGCCCAACACTGCTTCACAAGTTCTTTCTGGAACTGATGGTGTTGGGGATAATGTAGGGGAGTTGTTGGAGGAGAAGGAGCAGGCATTATTTTTGCATAGCGAGAAGTTGGCAGTGTGTTTTGGACTTCTAAGCACAAAACCGGGTACCCCTCTTTATATTTTCAAGAACTTACGTATATGCCAAGACTGTCATGCTGCTTTTAAGATTGTTTCCAAGATTTACAATAGGGAAATTGCAGTCAGAGATCGGAATCGTTTTCATTGTTTCAAGCAAGGAACATGTTCTTGTTCTGATTTTTGGTGACCATGACTTCCTGCAATCAACATTAAAGAAACCAACTTCTACACTGGGCTGCTACAAGTAAAATAGTAGAAGTATTCGAGCTTTCAATTAGAAATACAAGAAGGATGGATGAAGGATGGGGCATATTTTCATAGAAGGTAACAGATGTGCGAATTTCTTGCAAAATTTGCCCAAAGCTGCCGGAAGAGGACTTAACTTAAGTGTTCAATAATCCTCCTATAGAGCTTTTTTAGTTGTTGGAGAATGATGAGACTGGTATGTTCTCATGTACTGAAAATAGAAAAAGGGAAATATTTCTTTGTACCTGCCCATCACTTTCCAACTTTAGTGTTCGTAGACAAAAGAAACTAAGAAAGGAAGACACATTAATAATTGCAGATGTTTCCTATTTTTGAGCAGTTTCATGTTGCTTTCGTTGTAAAAGATTTTCCATAACTATTGATTGGGAAACAAGCCACCTTTTTATGTATGTATTTAATAATTTAATGTGCCAGAAAAATAGAAGATGATATGGTTTCGAATTATATGTCTATTTCCCACAAGATCTTGCAAATTAAATGCCAAAAAAGTAGTATCCCCATTCTGTTGTGTTACGCCATGACTTCAGTAAAATTATGAAAACTAGAAGCCAAATGGGGATGTAGCTCAAATGGTAGAGCGCTCGCTTTGCATGCGAGAGGCACGGGGTTCGATCCCCCGCATCTCCATTACATTTTGTTTTTAAAAATTTCTAAATCAGGGACAACGCATATATAGAGAAAGGCCATTCCTTTCAAGCAAAACATATTTCTTTTCCGTCCAAAGTTCAAACTCTATGCAACTTTACAGTATCTACAATACCCATACAATCTCAACAAATTTGGGCTGGCTTTCAGAGGTTCCAAGAATATCAAATCATTAAACCCAAAAAAGTGCTTCTAATTTCCTTAGAGCCACTTTATCTAAAGCTAGGTTGTTACTTGTTCTTTTCAGTACTCCAACACTGCACATAGCCGTAGGGTTGTTGCATGTTATCTTGAAGTGGTAAACTGGTAATGCACATCAGACACCCGGTAATCTATACACGGTTATCGGATCTTTCCCTCTTGAATTTGCTATAATCTGCAATCAAGCTACCATCTACCTTCTGCTTCATGTTTTCAACCAACTTGGTCATTACCTTTCAATAGTACAATTCCAGAAATATATAGTTAGAACATGCACAACATGTTAGGATGAGGAATTCGGGAATTGTGATATCAAAGCAGCAGTATGATGTATAAGGGGGATGTTCTTACCGCTTTTCCAAGACTGTCTCGAATATTTTCAGGAACCAAAGCAAGTGCAGGAGGAAGAACAAAGCTTATGTTCATCTCTAAATGACCCCTAAGCCGGCTTCTGGTCCCTCTTCTATCAGGGTATAATGTTCCTTTCACAATCAGAGTGAAATCAGATGGATGGACAACATTATCAAGCCCCCAGAGTTCCCATCTTGTCTGCAAGACAACAAATTAGGATTGTTTAAGATGAATATTTTTGCATAAAAAAAATTACTATGCAATGTGCAAAATTTTTGTTAATTTACATGTTTTTCCTTTGGTGCTTACAATGTCAAGCTCAAGAACTTTCGTGATATCACGAGGAACTCCTGGTGGGTAATCTTGACCTCTTGATTTGCATCTCAACCTCAAGTCTACTACAGGCCAGACTGTTAGAACCAGTAGCTGCAGGGGCAGCATCTGAACTCTCCATTCATCCTGCATAAATTTGACAACAAAAATTATATTAGATGGAGGGATCCTAGCCAAATAGTGTTTCGATCTTCTTGGGACAGATCACCTGCGAGCAAGTCCATTTTATAATGAAATCATGAATTCTAAACAATATTTTCAAGTACATAAAGCAAAGCATTTTGTGCAGAGATATATATGAACCTCCAAAACCCATGCTTGAATTAAAAAATACTGTACTTTGAATGATGCCATCTAGAAAAATTCAGCAGCTTTGCATATCAACACTAACCCCTACCTACTATACATAGTCCAATTTTCATACTAATTATGCCCTTCATCCAATTAATTTATTGTAGCTTTATTTCTCAAGTCCAGAGCAATTTGTTAAAGGCTGCATGGTCAAGAAATTCACACAACAAAAAAATGAAGAAATATTCATTCCTCTAAGCAACAATCCTGTTACCTTTGATCACAATCACAAAAAATATGTACATTTCTTAAAGGGAACTGCATCTTACCTGTTTCACAGCACAATGAAACAAGCTAACCCTTCCTCAAAATAATGAATGTCTCTAGAAAAAAAAGTTAGGTTCAGAGGGAAAAACAAATTAATTTAGCAGCATTGAACTATTTCCCCCCTTTGCTTTGAGCCATAAAATTGTATCAAAAAGGTTATAGACTCAGTTTTCCCTACAATATAAGAAACCCTTCTGGGTCCTGTTTTTTCTTTTCCTTTTTCCCTAATAATCAGAATATGTTGACTGCAAGACACCTTCTACCAAGGAAATTACAAATTGGAGCTATTTCAAACCTTAATTTGTGCTGTTATAAAAAAAAAAAACACTCAATGAAAGAAGACAGGACAGAGAAAAGCAACAACCTCATTGAGCTGTTTGCTCCTATGTTTGTCTGGAAACATTGCATTGAAAATTCTGGGCTTATCCTCCAAATACTGATCAAACAAAGCCTGTTCAAACCCATAGCCACCACTATAAATTAAAACCCATATCTCACAAAAGAAAAAGAAAAGAGTAAAAATTAAAAACAGAAAGAAGAGATAAGAAAGAAATACCCCAGGAATCTCATAAAGAGGAATATCAGTGGAAATTCTTGCAGAGTAAGTAGCAGGCTTTACTGATAACTCACTCCTGATCAAATATTTCTGAGAGAACCTCGACTTCATATTTGCATGGCATTGCAATTGTGGTGAATTCTTCAGCTTCACTTGCCATTTCCCTATTCTGAAATTCTCAACTCTACAAACAAGATAATGCTGTTGGGATGGAGCAAGAAAGCCTGCAGCAACTTCAGTCATTATTTACTTTTCCTTTTCTAAATCATAAATGCAAAAATTTAAGGACAACAAAAGTATTTGCTTTTATATTTTGGTGGTGATGATGGATGGATGGAAGGGAAAAGTGTCAAAAACACAATACAGCCAACAGGAAAATCAGTTCACAGTTGGGAGAGTGAAAGATAGCCATATCTGATTTTTGGGTCCATCATATTCATTGGTGATATATTGCATTTAGCTAGAGATTACATGTGGTGACAGCTCCAAAATAGTGGGCCAACCATGCTTACTTTATCATAGGGAGAGTGGAAATTATTAAAGAGAAAAATGTACTATATAAGATTGCATGAAAGATGGGCCACATGGTTAACCGAGTCACTTAATTGGATCTAATTGGGCCTTGGGGTTTCGCTTTGTGCCTAAAAAATATGTTACCTTTGGACTATAGATATAGGACAAGAAATGGGCTTGGTTGCCCTTGGGCTGTATGACAAGATTTATAGGCTCGTGTCTGGGGTTAGTTGCTGTTGGGTGAGGATAGGCCTGTCCAACGGTCCGGGTCGGTTCCATTTTAGAACCGAGGGAATATTTTTGGGATCGAAGACCGACCCGAGATTGCTTGGAACCGATATGGAATCGACTAGGTCGGTTCCGTCGGGTTCTCGGGTTGGTCGGTCCTAATCGGGTCAATAATTATCTTTAATATATATATAATAAAAATTGATTACTAATATATAATATATATCTTAAATATATTTAATATTTATAATAAAATATATACTCGGATTCTCGGTCCGGTTCGGTTCTAAAAATTTGGGACCGAACTTTGGACCGAGAAACCGACTATTATATCGGGTTGCACCGAGCAACCCGACGAGACCGTCTACACCGACTCAAATGATCCAAAACCGAAAAAATTGGTCGGTTCTTTCGGTCTGGTCGGTTTTGGATAGCCCTAGGTGAGGAGCTAAATTTTCTAAAAATTGATAATTGCAAGACTTAATTATCTTAATTAAAAGTTTAGGGGTCATTTTCTTCCTTTGGTGATAGTTCGAAGGCCATCTTGTCTACTAAATCTACGGGCAATTGGAGAAGAACTCAATCTGAGCGTCAATTATCATTTTTTATTGTTGCCTACTTTTCTTGCATCAAAGATCTTGGAAAGGTTCATCACACATGCAAGGAATTTTCATTTTATTATTGTTATTCATCTTAATTTAACAACTATTTGATATGCCATTAGTAGAGTTTTCAGAATCCATGATTTATTAATTAATTAATTTTATAATTAATATTAAAAATATAATCTGATATATGTAAAACTACTTGTGTAGTACACTAAATTCTACTGATAGTGGATAGAATAATTTTCCTTTTATATTTATATGATACGAGCCCATCATTTATAAATATGATATGATTACACAAGATAGTTTCATTGCTTTATTACATGATTTCGTATGCAAATTAAGACAAGATAGCCAAAGTCCATAAATAGAAGTCAAACATCGTTTTTAATGGAAGAACTATATCCAGTTTGGTCATCATAGTACTTTGACCACAGCATCACACCACCATATTTGGCAGAATCTTTGATTGTGGGAAGGACTTTGGAAGTAAGATCAGCTATGGGAATGAAGCCAGTTCCAGCTGCAGTAGGGGCAGCAGGAAGTCCCAAGAAAATTTTGGTTGCTTGAATATCTGTAGTCCATTGATTCCATGCATCTTCAAGATTTGCAATATCTCCTGATGTATATTGGCATGGTGGGTTGTTGTAGAATTGAACCCAAACATTGTCAAATAGCCCAGTTTTCAGGGCACCCCCAACCCAAGCATCAGGGAAAGGGCATTGAGGAGCTGCAGTCAAATATACTTTCTTACCACGTTTGTTGTATGCCGATAGGTACCTTGCAAGGTCATCCCAGTATTGGCTTGTTCCTCCTTCGATATCAAAGTCAATGCCATCTAAAACTGCGTCCCCTAAAGGTCGAGAAGAGGATTTTCCCCCTAAGAAGTTGTTCCAGAGATAAGTAGCAACTTGCCTAGCATCTTTAGCTGAGGTAAGGTTGTAGCCTCCCGCTCCGCCTCCGATTGAGAGCATTACCTTAATTCCTTTTGTTTGGCAGGATTTGATGTCAAAACTTAAACCAATGCACCCATTGACAGAGGGATCACAATGACCGGCAAGGTTGACCATGGGTGTCTGACCATTGCCAAATGTTGCCAGGAAAGCAATGTTTACAAAGTCATAGTTACTTGTGCCACAAGTTTCCGCCAAGGTACCCTCATTCCCATTCTGACCCCAGTAAATAGCAATTCCACCAGCATCAACACTAACAATGAGCAAAACAACAATGGAGAAGAAACAAGCTAGAATGCTTGCTGGCTTTGATGCCATTATCTTACTATGTTGGTCTTTTACGCTAGTTATTAAAATAGTTTGCAAAAGCTTTTTCTTTTGTGCTTGAAATGTTTGTAGAAACTTAACCTATATATAGGGAAAGAAAACTAGCCTTTTTTCAATGATGGCTAATGGCTATGTTCTTTGTTGTTGTGGATGATTAAATCACTAAATCGACTGTAAGTGATTGTGAATTAACGTAAACGGCTTCTTCAAAAATGCTAAAAATCAATTTCTTGCGTTTTTACATGTCTGATCATACACGATAGATGAACCATCATTTTAGCAATATTGCTTCTGTTTTGGTGCCTTACTATTTGTCACCTTTGATTGATTTGCTTGTATTATATATATGGTGACAATCAATTGTGACTCACCTCTTGAAACACGACAATTGGTAGAAGCATGGAAGGTTATACATTGCCTTGTCGGTTACATTGTATCCACATGATCAAAATTCTTTTCCTTTGCAGCTAAATTTATGGTCTCTTTTCACCAAAAAAATAAAAAATTTATGGTCTCTAGCGTGAGCCCACCCCCTCCACTCGACGACTTTATGTCCGGAAAACCTATAACTTGCTTCAGCTTATGACTGTTGGTAGTAAAGTAGTCTTTAATTAAACCTATAATAATTCTATATATACAATTGGTAAAATTTATATATGATACATTGTTTTTATTTATGTTTAATTATAAAACTCTTATTATATTATCTAAAAAATAGATTAGGTAGCATCATTTTAATAGGATCATAAAAGGACCCAAATTTAGGCCAATAATCCTATTATTTACAATTTATAAATTCTTATACTTGATTTGAGTCTCTAAAGTTTTTTTTTTGGCACCAGAGTCTCTAAAGTTTTTAGTTTGTTAAACCTCATGAGATTTAACAAATTGACTCTAAATTTGGATGAAATTAAGCTCTAATAGAGAATAGTTTTTAATTGAAACAAATAGAAACTAAACCTCATGAGATTTAACAAATTGACTCTAAATTTGGATGAAATTAAGCTGTAATAGAGTATTTTACAAAAGGTTTAATTTCAAATTGGTATTTTCGATTATCAAAAAAACATTAGTGAAATAACCCCGAATTTGCTTTGTTTGATTGCCAACAGGTAACAGCCAAAATCTGAAAAAAAAAATTCTCTAAAATCCAACTAAGAAACCCCAACTTCATTCGTTTGGAAGTGAACCAATTAGCAAAGAAACCGAAAATTGTTGTGCATATGACCACAAAGAAAAGACGAGCAAAAGAATCTTTTCTTTTTTCGGAAAAAGGATAAGGAAACCATGTTAAATTTATTTGATGCTTGAATGACATGAAAATTTGTAAGACTGCTCTTGATTTTACTCCTTTTTGAATCAATTTCGTATTAGGGACTTAATACCATTAACCCAATTAAACCACACTTTACAGATTTGTGAAAATTAATTGGAGGATAATGGATGCGATACGGTAATTGCAAATTTCTGGGAGTTGTAAGGTCGAGTGAAAAGGTTTAACATATAAGGGAGCGAGTAGGATTTCGGGTGAGAAAGTTTGAGAATTTCAACAGTGAGGTTTCGACGAAGGGAACGTCATCTTTTTCCATAGAATGAAGTGCTAATTTGCCTATGGTTTGTCATTTGTGCCAACGAAGGATGGAGGACGATCAGCAAAGACGTTACCTTCTTTTACTACGTGATCGCACTCGCACATGACTAAGTTCTGTTAATTTACCATAACGACGGGAGGGATGATTTGTCTCAAATTCTAATAGTTGATGGAATACTTCTGTCCCAAACTAGAGTTTAATGGGTAAAATGTCTAAATTTCAAAAGTTCAAGAGGCAAAATGGCTAATAAGCCATTTATTTTTAGGGATGATCTAACTCGGTTCATATGGTGCTTATATTTATGTCTTTGTACGTAATCTATACTACTATATTGGCAAATTTTAATTGCCCACAAAACTTGATAAATTGAGGGTGCGTCCGGGCCTACTCACATTACCAAGGACGTCTGCCCTTATGTGGGGCTATGACTTGATGTAACGTCTATTCATTTGACAAGTTGTATGTCAACTTTTAGAGACTTTCTAAGAAAAGTTATATGAATGATAAGAAGAGGTAAGCTTAGTATCACCAATATGAGTTATGGACAAACCTGTTCCATCACCTATATGAATTGCGTCAGTATTATCATACTCTGCAGAGATGGCAAGATTCTTCAGATCTGTGGTAACGTGATGTGAAGCACCAAAGTCCACACCACATTTTTCCAGATTGCAAAGCGTTGACATAATTTGCAGTTGCGGCAGGACATGAAGTGAAAAAAGATTTTTAATAAGTGCAATAATTTACATTATTTTGGTCTTATTTAGAATATACTTTGAATATGTATATTGTATTTTTTATTGCTTTTTATGATAAATTCTCACATTTGTGTTTTTAAGCTTGTAGGTTAATTTTGGAGTGATTTTGGGAGAAAAATCATAACTTTTGATCTAGATGTCGGATTAAGGCGATTCAAGCATCGTTGGAAAGCTGACTTGAAGATCTACAACTTTCATGAGAACTCGAGAGCTAAAAACGTCATTTGGATAGACAAAATTGCCCTTGAAATCATCGTTCGGATACCATATGTACAACACCTGAGGAAATTCCAAATTTTGGTTTCATTGGTGTTTTAGAGACATTATCTCTCCAATATCAATCCTAATGGGTCTGGCCAAGTCAAATACCATGTTTCATATTTTTATTAGGAATTTAGACCCTTTTTATTAATTATTAATTATTTAGTTTTTCCTACTTACTTAAGGATTATGTTTGAGCCCTTATATAAAGAAGGGTCTTGTACTCAGTTTTAGATTACACGGAGAGACAAAATTCTCTTCTACTTTCTTGAAGACATCTTACGGGAGTTTTTCTTTCTTCTCATGTTCATTCTTTATTTTATTTTAATAATAGTTTATGTTTTTATTTTTATGAGTATCAGTAGCTAAATCCCTAATTAGGGTTTTAGGTGTAGCCAATTGGGGATTAATATTTGATTTTATGTTTTGAATTGATCTTTTCAAGTTGGATTTATTTTTTCTTGTTCTTCATACAAATTATATGCCTAGCCATCATATAGTTTATCTTAGGGATCGTGTGATGTACTAACGAGAGAAGCATAATCTGTGCACTAGGAAAACAAACAGGTTAGACTGGATCAGACATGAATCTTAGGCTAATTTGATAGATTATTGATTGCTTGTTCTTAATGAATTTAGTTAATTAGGTTTACATCAACATATAGTAAATTTGATTAATTAGGTATTCTTGTGGAGACTTGACAGAGCGTATAGGTAAATTAGAGTAATCCTATTTCAGCTTTGCATCAATTCAATTCATAGATTATTTATTTATTTCCCAAATAGGTGAGACCTGAAGCCCTAAACTTTCCAATTATTGTGTTCAATCTTATTTAATTCTCTGCTTTTATAATTTCATTGTTTTTAGTTTATAATTACTTGATCAATCTCAATTTTCCTTATTTTGATAGAATTAATTGTAATAGGGATTAATTGTTCTCTGTGGGTTCGACGCCCGGATTATTCTAGGATTATTACTTCAACTAACTCTGTGCACTTGCAGATTTGGTACATCAAGTTTTTGGCACCGTTGCCGGGGAATACTTTAATTTCTATTTTAATTTGTTTTATCTTTCACTTTTATTTCGTTTAATCTTCTATTTTCTTGGATTTCAGGTTGTGTATGACAAGAGCAACCTCTGATTCTACAGCTTTTATTCCGTATAACCCTGAGAAATTCTGCAAATTCAATCGAGCACAAACAAGACTTGAGAAAGAAAACAAAAAGAAATCATGGGTGATCAAGTTGTTGACACCAAACCTGTGGGAGAATATGCTATTCCGAGTATTACCAATGCTCAAACTAGCATAGCCAGGCCCACCATTCAAGTTCAGAATTTTGAGATCAAGCCTGGCCTCACCACAATGGTCCAACAAAATCCTTTTGATGGCAGACTTTCTGAAGATCCTTTGCGCATATAACAAATTTACAGGAAATTTGTGATACGGTAAAGATTCATAATGTTACTGATGAAGCAATTCGTTTACGTTTGTTTCCCTTTTCTCTCAGAGGCAAGGCAAAGGTTTGGTTGAAATCTTTCCCTCCAAGCCACTTCAAAACCTGGAATGAGCTTACCACAACTTTTCTGACAAAGTACTTCCCACTTGAGAGAAGCAATTAGCTGAGAACTGACATCACTAGCTTCAAGCAACGTGATAATGAAACGCTTCATGGTGCCTGGGAAAGATTCAAGGGTCTGCAACGAAAATGTCCACACCATGGAGTTCCAGATTGGCTATTGGTGCAAACTTTTTATAATGGTCTTTTATCTCCATGTAAATCCAATTTAAACTCTGCAGCAAGTGGTGCAATACTATGAAAACCTGTAGCTGAAGCACTGGAATTGATGGAAACTTTGGCATCCAACAATGAAGAATTTTACGGGGAAATGGATGTATCCAAGAGAGATTTGCATTTGGTTGATAGTTTTACTATGCTTAATGCTAAACTTGATTCTCTTGTTACCTTGATGAACAAAGCTAATATTAATACTATCTCTAACCCTTCTAACCCTCATGTGAGTTGTGATTGGTGTTCAGGTTTTCACCATAGTTATGAGTGTTTATAGGTTGAATAGGCTCAATTTGTTGCTAATACTAGGTGGCAGCAAAATAATCCATACTCCAACACTTACAATCCAAGGATGAGAAATCACCCCAATTTTTCTTGGAGGGATCAAGGAGCTTATTCTAGTACGTTTATGGGACAACCTAGATTCCAATAGCATATGCAGCAATAACCATCACAACCTCAACTATCTCCTTCAGACCAAAGATTTGAGAGGCTAGAAAAGATGTTCATGCAGTACATGCAGAAGAACGAAGCTACTACACAATCAAATCAGACTGCCATTTGAAATCTTGAGGTTCAAGTAAGTCAATTGGCTTAGCTGTTGAGCGAGAGAAGTAATGGTCAATTCCCTAGCAATACTAAGATGAATCCTAAGGAAACAGTCATGTCCATAACATTCCAAAGTGGTAAGGTGGTCGAGCCTATTAATGAAGAAAAGAAAGATGAGGAAAAGACAATCCCACCTGAAGTCACACCTCCTCCTCCTTATCCATAAAGATTGAAGCAGAATAAGTTGAAAAAAGAGTTTGACAAGTTCTTGAATATCTTCAAAGAACTTCGTATGAACATCCCGCTTATTGAGGTTTCGGCACAAGTTCCTTCTTATGTTAAATTCCTTAAGCAAAATTTTGTCCAAAAAGAGGAAACTTGAAGAGTTTGAAACTATTGCACTTTCTGAGGAGTGTAGTGCCTTAATTCAAAATAAGTTTCCACCAAAGCTTAAAGACCCAGGGAGTTTTTCTATACCTTGCACTATTGGTTCTTATAAAGTTAATAAAGGTTTATGTAATTTAGGTGCAAGTATCTCACTTATGCCATTGTCTCTTGTTAGGAAGCTTGGATTAGAGATGAAGGACACTAATATTACCTTGCAATTGCCAGATAGAAGCATCAGGTATCCTGAAGGAATTATTGAAAATGTTCTGCTTAAAGTGGGTAAATTCTATATCCATGTGGATTTTATTGTACTTGATACGGAGGAATGCATAAAACTTACTGTAATTTTAGGTAGACCTTTCTTGCGCACTGCTAGAACTCGTATTAATCTTGAAAAAGTAACATAACATTTGAAGTGCTGAATGAGAAAATTATTTTTAGTATCTTTGATGATTCACAATATCCAATCTATGGGAGGTTGATTGGTCGTCGGCAATCATAAAAATAATCCCCACAAAACCTAACTAAGTAGATAGGGCAAGTAGGGGTCGATCCCACAGAGAAGGGGAATTAACTTATCCAAAAGATAAGATCTTCCTAAGAATTACTCAAAAGATTTAATTAAAAACAGGGAATTGAAAATAACAATTATAAAGAAAACAATTAAACTAAAAACAAAGCAAAGTAAATTAAATCTAAACTATGGCAATTAATAAAAAAAAAAAAACAATAATAACTAAGCATACTTCTTCTCCAATGGTAGAGATCAATCAAATTAACTATAAATCATTGATTTAAAAGATGAATTTAATATTTTATTCTTGACTAATAACCGGTCTAGGGTGTACCCTAACATGTATATTAGATAAGATTTCCCTTTTGAGGCTTAAATTATCCCTATCATTCACTTAGCAATTAATTTCCCTTTTGAGACTTAAAAATTACCAAGGAACAAAGCCTTAAGAACAATTGTTTTTCACACATGCACAACAAGTAAACCAGACTCATCATCATCAAACAACAACAATAAGGTAGACTAATCCCAATCGGACGTTGATAAGTTTTGTCTCCAATTTTGTTACCACACAATCAAACTTGAGGTGTTAATTCTAAGCTTGATTTAACAATCAATTCATCATGTTATATCATTACTGGCCAGTTTAAATCCATAACAATCAAAATCATAGCATTAATGCAGAGATTAGAAAACTATCAATCAAGAACTAATATCAAATTATAAGCACATAAATCTCATCATAATTAATTGATTAAAATCACCAAAGGATAAGAAGTATTAAGAATTTAGCTACTCATGGATTTAGAAAAATCCATGAGAGGCTTAGGAAAACTTATAGGACTTGAAGGGGGCGGAATCTTCCTTGCAAAACCTTAGGTATATCGCACACCTCTATGATTAGAGAGGGTGTCGACACCCTTGCCTAAAAACTAGAAGAAAAACTAGAACTAGAAGAAAAGAAGAAGAGAAAATTATGTGTGTGTAATTTTTGTGTTACATAAGGTGGCTATTTATAGTGGACTAATTAGATTCCATATAGACTTAGGAAGGAGGTAGGACGGTTTAGAGGCTGACTTGGTCTCCAAGTTGGCTTAAAAGTTTTTTTAGAGCCGAAATCCTAGTGAAAATAGGACTCTAGAAAATTCTGGAATCGCACAGTAATTTCGACGATAATTTCAGGCTTGAAGATGGCAGAACTGGGTCTTCGACTTCAAAGGAAAGTTGTAGATCTTGGAATTAGCTTTCCAACACCTACTCACGAGTCTAATTTGGAGGTCTGAGCAGAAAGTTATGGCCTTTTTACCGAGATTGCACTGAATCCTAATCCAATTAGGACTAGTATGCGAGAATATGCGGGAATTGGATATTTATTTGGATATATGCGGAACAAATTGGGATTTTAATTCCAATTGTGGGCTTATATGGACTGAGTATTATCCCATATAAAATATCCAAAAATCCAAAGCTTCCGGGTTTCTTCATGGCTTGTCTTCAATCCTTCGCGATTTAAGCTCAATCTTCAATTCTTGCCTCTTGAGATAATTCTTCAATGGTCTTCAATCCTCCAAATTATCTTCAATAAATCTTTAATCACGAGTTTCGAATCTCCAAATCTTCACTCCAAATAGCTAAGTCTATATTTGTGACAAAAAGTCATCAAAATAGCTCAAAAAATAGTGAAAAACAATAAGTTTCTACTTGTCTTCAAGACCTAAAAACAAAAATTCTTATAAAATAGGGTTAAAATACACATAAAAATACCAAAAAGCATAGGAAAATGATCATAAAAATAGGGTCTGTTTTTGGCTCGATCAGAAGTGCTCTTGTTCTTGCATTGATTCTGGTGACAATTTAGTTACTAATGATTTTGAGAAATTTTCTAGTTTGGATTCTTGTGTTAAGGCACTAACAAGTGTAGGCCAAGATGAACCTATTGGAGAAGGAGATAAGAAAAGTGTTCTACCACTTGATAATTGTCCATTCTTTGAGCTTAATGACTAAGTACAACAAGAAGATTTTGGACAAAATTGTTTGATGCCAGCTCCTCCTATCAATAAGCCTCCTGATCTTGAACCAAATTCTTTCTCTTCTTATTTGGATTATGATTTTATTGGAATTAATCAACTAAATCCGTCTTGCTTGTCTGAATTTGTAGGTGAAAAGAAAATTTTTCTAGGAAATAATGTTTATGGCAACCTAACAACTTACTTATCTTTATTTTAGTTCTTATATTCTTTTAATTTGTTTATGCTAACAATTTTATTTTCTCATCTTTCTAGGTACATTGCATTAGTTCATGAGCATTCTTTTATTTTAATTCTCATTCATGCATTCTTATTTTTATTTAGTTTTTATTCATATTTCATTATTTTTTCTCTTTATTTTGTGCGTTTGTAATCTCATAATGAACATAAACGAGCTAACGAACAATAAACGAATACTAAACAAACATTAATCGAGCATGTTTGCGAACATAAATGAACTGGACACTTCTAATTCAAGCTCGGCTCATTTATTAAACGAGCACTAAAATTATTTGAGTTCATTCGATAATCTTATCAAACGAACATAAATGAGTCCTAAATGAACACGAATACGAGGTGTTCATACACCTTTTTCATTAAATATTAGTATTAGTATGGTATATTTATAAATTTAGAAAGACATATATTAGCTTTTTTGTCCCTCAACTATAACGACAACAATATTTTACCTTTGAACTTCATATCGTGACAATTTGTCCTTTAAATTTTCAAATTTAAGAAAATTTATCCTTTTAACTTTTAAAATTTGGGACAATTTATCCCTAGTGCAGGGCCAATTAGTCATGTGATTTATTTTAAGGGACAATTTGTCACTAGCCTCATGATATATGGGACTAAAAAGCATATATCGGCTTATTGCTCAAAAAGACCCCTGAACTTACACAAAAAAGCCAAATAAGCCCCTGAACTCTAATTGCAGCCAAATAAGCCCTTTAACCCTTAAAAAAGGCCAAATAAGCCATTTTCTAACGGCTAATTTGAAATGGGACCACTATTCTGATCACCAACATCACCACTATTATTCACATTTGTTGGTTCTTCTGCAGCTCCAAAATCACGATAAATAGCAACTCCAAAAACATATTCTTCCTGATTACCATAAGCCATCTCTCTCTCCTTAGATCTCTTATTAGCCCCAGCATTAAAAAAATCATAATTTGGCACCCCTGAGTTTCGTTTGTGCCCAATTTTTTGATTAGCACCGGGTCCCAAAACATTGAAAGAATATTGCTGAGTAGTGCGAGCCATCTTCTTCCACTTCCTCTACTTCCTTCTTGATGGTGGCGATGTCGCCCCAAAGACAAAGGCAGGTGGTGAACTGGATCCCGTTTTAAGAGGAATATAGTCTTTGGTACCTTGATCCAGCCCATTAATGTGTGACCCATTTTGATTTGTTTGGACTAAAGTCAGCCCCCCTTGACCTCCATTAATTTGAGAGGGCCCAATCCCCGGAATTGCCACATTGTACTGGCCCAAATTAGCAGCCCGTGAATTCTCCCCCGCATTTGGTGAAAAATTTCCCAAACCCTCAGCTAATGGATAAGCCTTATCAACTCCCTTCTGCTTATCCCTCCAATTACGCATAGCAACAACAGAATCGACCATCAATTTCATACCTTGCCCATTTTTGCGCCACAACCTTCGATGAAGAACCCACGATCCCCACCTGTTTTCTCTGAGATGTTACCTCCACGTTGTCACCAACTCCCTGATTTCGCGCCACCTCTTGTCCAATAGGTTTGAAAAGTAACTCACCATTGCCCTCATCCACACCGATCCCACGCGCCACCGTCTGCCGCCTGAGGATCTGGCTATCAACATGATTTCTGAATGCCCTCGGTTGATGAGTTCCCGATACAGAATTTGCTGGTTGATTTTTGGAATATTCTCTACTTCCTGGTCCAAGAATTGAATTCCCCAAGGGAGATCGAGCCACCACACCTGATTGTCGAGGCTTCACATCTGGCACTTCCGCCCTTGTAGAAACAATGAAATATATTCGAAAATTAAGGGTATAATGGGCGATTCAAAAGTTTTACAAGAGGTTGTACTTTTTAATATGGTATAGATAAATACAATAATTATTATTATCTTAGTAAATTATTTAATAATAAATAATTTAATTATATTATCATTAAAAATATTATTATATTATAATTAGCAAATAAATAACACTTGTGATTTTCTTTTCATAATATCTAATTATCTAAAATTTAAGAATTTATAAATTGTAAAATAAAAAATAAATATAAAGAAGTCATTACTAAAGGTAATAAATAATTAAAATTCACAAGTTAATAATTACAATGGCCACTATTAACAATCAAATATGAAAATAAAAAATAAATATAAAGAAGTAATAAATAGATAAAATTTTTTAATAAACAATTATTACATTTTAGTGTTACAATAACTTATAAATTTTGAATAAAAAATATAAAGAAGTTAGTAAATGAATAAAAAATTTAATAATATACTTTATTTTAAACTAATTATAAATAGAGTGTTATTAACATTAAATATATGCATGTGTATATATATATATATATATATTCATTTAATAAATAAACAAATAAATAAATAGTATGCTTTCTTTGTGCCAAAAAAAATAGTATATAAATTCTTTTGTTTAAATATCCTTAATGGTCATTTTACATTCTCACCTCACCGTCACAGTTGTTTTCACCAAACACATATTTGTCAAGCACTAGTTATATTCTTATTTGTACAGTAACCAATTTGCCTTTTATAATAATTAATCTCACCAATTTCACTCCCACCAAACCAATCTCATCGGTCTACAAAACAGAGCTAATTTGGAAAAGTGCTTAAAAGGAATTCCAAAAAGAAATTCCCAAAGAAACTCAAATTAAATATACACGAAAACTGAAAACATGAACTTTCAGTCGATTGTAGCTTCTCATGAAACTGCCATGTCAAAATTGTCAATTCTGCCAACTGCCAGTGAATAATATAACGACTAGGCTTTTCTAAAAGCAAAAGGAGCCAAATTACATCAAATCAAGTCTAACGACTAGTTTTTTTTAGTTTAGCTGTAAATAGAGGTCTCTAATGATGATTCACAACAAGAAAGAAAGTGGAAACACTCCATACATCAAGGATCAATTGAAGAAATAATTTATTTCTTTTTGTTCTTCATTTCTACAATTTTTGAGAGAGAAATACTTTGATCTTAAATTTGTACTTGGAATTTTTGGGATATCATTTTTACTTCTTTATCATCTTTCCTTGTATTCTTAGAGTGTTTGTACACATTTTAAAGGGTAGAGCAAGGTTTTTTTTTTTTTTTTTTTTTGTGTTGTTGTTGTTGAAAGGCAGGGGTAGAATAGGTTGGATAAGACTTGCATTGGAGATTTGAGGTTGGGAGAAGCTCACATTGTAAAGGCTTGGTGGAAGCTATTAATTTCACCAATTTAGTGAAGTTGTGAAAATCCTTACTTGAAAAGATCAAGATAATGGATATAGGTGCAGTATCATCGAACCACTATAAATCATTGTGTTTTCATCTTCTCTACACCTCTTCTTACTTTATGGTACTTTTTCTCTCCAAACTAACTCATTATATATCCTTTCCTTTACTCACACCAAACCCAAACTTGCAAAAGTTCTTGACCTTGCCATAAACACTTAAAAAGTGTTATTTACTCCCTCTAACACTATAAATCAAGGGCCAAACAAGTTTAAGATATATATATAATTAATAAGATGGTATAACTCCAATTTGGCAACAAGGAATATAATTAGAGTTTAAATTCTATTAGGATGATCCTAAAAATGAGTGAGTGTTTTTAGGATTCCATCAGAATGATGCCACCTAATCAATTTTGAATCATCATCAAATCTTAATTTACATCCTGTCACATCTATTTAAATTTTTATTAATTATCTTAACATAATTTTAACCAATAGTTAAAATTGAATAATTTTATTAATAAATTTTATTTTTAACTTACTTCTTTTTTTTTTTACTTGCAACGTGACTTTTTTTAATAATTTCTTTAATAAATTTTGTTTTTACCTTATAACATGATTTTTTTTTTCAAATTAAGATTGGTTTTGGATGTGAAATAAGATTTTTTTTCTTTACTAGTGGCAAATTAATTTAATTGGTTTAGAACAAATTCAAATATTAATTAATTTAATTGGTCATCATAGTTTGATTCTTTTGATTAATAAATATTAATTAAAAGAAATTAAAAGTCTTAATCAACTCGTTATAAATGGGTGTGGATGATTTAAAAAAAATGGTTGATGGTAATCTTCAAGAATAATCATAAATAATAAAATTTACTCTTAAAAGTATATAAATTTACTCTTAAAAGTATATTCTTAAAGATGGAAAAAAGAAATTTCACTAAATAAATCCAGTCTTAACTAGAATCAATGGTGAATTAATGCAATTAATTAGATGGCATCATCTTAATGGGATCTTAAAAAGCACCATTTTTATTATTTTTTATTAAAAACTTGGATATATTAAAAAAATTTAATATACGAATCAGTTGACAATTTAACGCTCTAAACGAATCAGTCTATTATACCACTTTGATGATCAGTATACGAGAGAGAACTGCATAACACTAAAAAAGGTTATCACTAGCAAACATTATCAGCATACCATATTTTAGATCACCAGAGAATTTTATGCTAAATTAATGGTGGGGCTTGCAGTAGCTGAAGATGAATTGCCTGGACGGTGCTCTGTGCATGCAACAATATAAGTTGTTAAGCGAAAAAGAGCACTACTAACAATCACAGAAGTATATTTCATTCGAAAAAAGACAGGACAAAGGAAGGTAGATTCAGGCATATACAGAGATTATATTACGTACCAATGGGACAATCAAGGAAAATTTGGACAGCATAAGTGATATTAATTGAAAAAGCACTGGTCTTGACCAATTTCTAAAGGATCTTGGAGACAACCGAGCATTTAATAATGCCAAACCAATCTGAAAAGGAACACATAGGTTTTACGGTGTTAAACCACCTGGAACATAATTAAATACCATAAAGCACACTTGAGGAATGTCATATAATAGAAATATAGAAAAATTGCATAGGTTGAAATATAGAGAAGCTAAATTTGCCACATAACTAAGTTAACAAACTGATGACTTTACACACATCACCAAATAGGAAGCAACTTACTCCACATTTGGAAGCGCCCATTATAAGATTTGGCCATAATTCACTCTCCACTATAACAATCCCATTCGGCTTCCAATGCCCAAGGAAAGCATCCATGGCAGAAGGAGTATCAAGTGGAGCAAACTGTTAAAAAGCTTGAAAGTTCAACACTTTTTCTCAATTACATAAACATGAAAATGCCATAACTCTTAACTCATGATCAGCATTACATTATACCCTAGAGAACTAACCTGATATATTTCATTACGAAAATGGATGGTTTATTTTAGGAGGATACACATTTGACCTTTTCAATGGCTTTTACAATCTCCAAACATTTAACTTTTTAGTGACAGCTGATGACAATGGCTGCAATCAATTAACAACCCTTTATCTTCTTTGACAAAAGCAAAGTATTCCTTTCCCTAAGGTTGAGTTTGACCTCATCATATTATATGCACTGAATAATACCAAATATTGCTTTGATGTCATAATCAAATAAATTTACAAGCAAACTAAACGTACAAATGCTTTCAATTGCTTTTACAAACAATTGTTGTCTTTAACACATTAATTTATAAAGTCAACTTTAAACTTATTCTCAGAACTCTTAACAATGGAATGATCAGTTAATAATTTTTGGTCATCAACTCGTTTAGAAGTTTAAACTAATTATTATACTCCATATAACTGAGGTAGGTAGAAATAAAATTATATGTATATATATAGGTACTATCTCTCTATTAGTTTCCGTATAGATTCTTAGAAATGGAAACTTTATTTGTTATCCTTGTCTCCATCTCCATTCTTTCACTCCTAAAATTAATTTTCAGCTTTCTCAATCTACCAAGAAAAAACTCTAAAAGCTTCCCATTACCACCAGGCCCCTTTGCCTACCCAATCATTGGCAACTTGCTAATGTTCCGCAAATCTTTTAATGACTTCATGCCTATATTTCGATATCTTCATGCCAAATTTGGTCCTATAATCACCCTTCGTTTTGGTTCTAAGTCGGCCATCTTCATTTCCGATCGCTTTATTGCCCACCAAGCCTTAGTAAAAGAAGGTGCCCTCTTTTCTGATCGTGCTCCATCCTTTGATGGCACAAACCAAAGGCAAATTAGCACTGCATTCTATGGAGAAAAATGGAAATCCCTTCGTCGAAACCTCACTATTGAAATTCTCCAACTTTCTCGTATGAAATCCTACTCGCTCCCACGCAAGTGGGCAATCGAGTTACTCTTAAGAAACCTCAAACTCCAATCGATCAATTCCGGTCACCAACCGGTTCGAGTGTTGGAACATTTTAAACTCTCCATGTTTAGTGCACTAGTCTTCATGTGCTTTGGTAAAAAGCTTGAAGATAACACTATAATGGAAATAAGTGATATCATCCACCGCTTGATGTCGAGCTTTGGAAAAGTGAGTATGATTTATATGATTAGTTTTTGGCCTAAAATACTGACGAAGTTTCTGTTTGGTAGATTTTTGGAAGAAGTCTTTCGGGCGGGACAACGACAAAGGGAAATGTTTCTTCCAATCATAGAAGAACGAAGAAAGTTAAAAGAAGAGAGATCAAGAAATGGTGATAAGGATCATCAAGTTATTGAAAGCGATATTGTCCCGGCATATGTTGACACATTGTTGGATATAAAGCTACCCGAGGAGAATAGAAGCCTAAACGATGACGAATTGGTTAATTTAAGTTCAGAATTTCTCATCGGTGGCACCCATTTTATAACTTCAACATTGCAATGGATTATGGCAAGTTTGGTCAAAAATCCACATATTCAAGAGAAGTTGTTCAATGAAATCAAAGGGGTGGTAGGGAAAGGAGAGGAAATGGTGAAAGAAGATGATCTGCCAAGGATGCCATATCTTAAAGCAGTGATCTTAGAAGGTTTAAGGAGATATCCGGTGGCATCCTTTTTGCTGCCACGGAAAGTGACAGAAGATGTTGTTCTTAATGGCTATAAAATTCCAAAAAATGGGATAGTCAACTTCTTGACTGGGGATATTGGAAAGGATCCGGAAGTGTGGGAGGATCCATTGGCATTCAAGCCTGAAAGGTTTCTGATGAGTGATGAAAATGAAAATGGTGGGATAATGTTTGACATTAAAGGGAATAGAGAGTTGAAAATGGTACCATTTGGTGCTGGGAGAAGGAGTTGTCCAGGGTATGCTTTAGCCTTGGTACTGTTGGAATTATATGTTGCAAATTTAGTTTGGTCTTTTGAATGGCAGCCTGTGGATGGACAAGAAGTTGATATGGAGGAAATACAAGAATATGCTTTGACTATGAAGAATCCATTGAAAGCCAAGTTAGTCCCTAGGTTTTAGATTAAAAGTAATATTGTAGATTTGAAAAAAAAAACTTGCTTTCTACATGTATTTGTGTATTTATTTTAGATTAAAAATAAATTTCTCTCTTTTACCCTTAAAATAAAAAGGAAGTTGTTTTCCACTTTATTTCCATCTCCGTCGTGTCTCTCTTCCGTCGTCACTATTGCCTCCTCCCCGACGATCATGATAAAGACTTTGGAATCTTATGATTCACCATAATAAAAATCCCCATGTCTCTACTGCTTGGAATATGTTGTCAACTATCTCCACTCTCTCCATTTCCCAAGCCTAAAGCCTTAAACATTAATTACTAGAAATTATGTGCCTTTGCAACAATTTCTTCTAAATCTGAGTATGTATTTGACAAATTCTCCAATGGGTGGACGAAGAGTAATCCTGGGTTTATTAAGCGTACTTTAGCATCCACTAGCATCCACTGTTAACGGATTCACATGAGAGGGAACATCCCACATCATGAAGAGATGGGTTGTTGGAGTGTCTTATATACATGAAAGATCCAAGAAACCATTAGTCTAGGCTTTTGGGTTCAGGTTGGTGTCCGACATGTATATGAGCTACTCAGTGGGTCTTGCTGGAGCAGACAGGGCCCAGGTTCCTCTCCCAACAAGTGATATCAGAGCTTGATTAGACTCGATTAGTGTGGCCCATGAGCACGGTGAGCCTGGTGTGACCATCCAGGGGCTTGCAATTGTGGAGTGTTGGGCCCTCGCACTCCACGGGTTAAGTCTTGGATGACCGGTAATTGGCTTGAGACTTGACGGGTTGGGCCGCACGGGGGAGAGATAAGGACTCACAAGTAAATCGGGGGAGATTGTTAACGGATTCACATGTGAGGGAACATCCCACATCATGAAGAGATGGGTTGTTGGACGGGTTGGGCCGCACGGGGGAGAGCTTG
>AWUE01014869.1:0-14014 GCA_001974825.2 Corchorus olitorius | reverse complement strand
ATAAATAGGAATGCCACTATCATTTTCCGGACATCCAAGATTTCTTGATGGTCTATTAAATCGAGTTTCGATTCCTTCTAGATATTTAGAACAGAATGTCATACATTCCTCTGCCAAGTAACCTTCGGCAATTGAACCTTCCGGAAACCGTTTGTTTAGCACGTAGGACCCCAACTTGCCCAAGAACCTACGAAAATATTACAAGTTAAACCTTTTCCACTATATTGAAAATAAATAACAAGTAATGAAGTAGTACCTTTCTATTGGATACATCCACCTATGAGAAACCGGACCACCAAGTTTTGCTTGTAATGGCAAGTGAATAACCAAATGCACCATTACAGTGAAAAAGCTAGGAGGAAAAATCTTCTCTAGATTGCATAAAGCCAATGCGGCGCGATCTTGAAGTCTGTCGAGCTCATCTACCTTGAGAACCTTAGCACAGAAAGCTTTGAATATGTTACAAAGCTCAATTATGACTACTGTCACTCTCTTCGGCATTGATGACCATAAGGCAATTGGAAGTAAGTCATGCATTAAAACGTGACAATCATGTGACTTCAAATTTCCCAGTTTTCGGTCACTGACATTCACACATCTTGATATATTTGAGGCATACCCATCCGGAACCTTGATGTTCTTCAAAACTTGACAGAATATCTCCTTCTCCTTTTTAGACATGGTATAACAAGCTGGAGGAATGCTTCTCTTTCCATTCTGATCCGATTGGGGATGAAGATCAGGTCGGATTCCCATCTCAACTAAGTCAAGACGACTATTTAGATCGTCTTTTGATTTCCCATCCATGTTAAGAATGGTGCCGAGGATGTTATCACAGACATTCTTCTCAATATGCATCACATCAAGGTTGTGACGCAGTAGATTGTGTTCCCAATAATTCAACTCAAAGAAAATACTCTTCTTTTTCCACAAAGATGCCTCATTTGGGCCAACCCCATCATCACAACCTTCGGTTTCAGCAGCTAAGTCACCGTCTTCGAAATTTCTTCTTCTTTTTGCAGCTTTTTTCTTTTTCCCCTTGCCATAAGAGAATTCACAACCATTCAACATCTCCAAGATGTCCGATCCAGAGGTATTTAAAGGTGCTTCCCGTAACTCCATCGTGTTGTCAAAAGCACGCTTCTGCGATCTAAAAGGATGCTCTGCCTCCAACCACCTCCGATGTCCCAAATAGAAAACTTCTACCATGTTTCAACCAATTGGAACATGTTTCCCCCACGCAACAGGGACAAGCAAAACGACCTCTAGTACTCCATCCAGATAAATTAGCATAAGCGGGGAAGTCATTCACGGTCCACAATAATGCAGCACGGAGGTGAAAATTCTGTTTTCGTGCTGCATCGTAAGTAAGGACTCCTTCCCATAATTGCTTCAACTCTTCAATGAGAGGTTGCAAATACACATCAATGTCATTCCTCGGAGCTTTCTCCCCTGGAATTATCATTGACAGGATGAAAGAAAATTACTCCGTACTGATCCAAGGTGCTTTTTTGTAAGGAAGTAAGACGACTGGCCATGTACTGTAAGTACTACTCATTGTCTTAAACGGATTAAACCCATCAGATGCAAGTCCAAGGCGAACATTTCCAGGTTCTGAAGTGAAATCCGGATACCTTGAATCAAAATCCTTCCAGGCTAACGAATCTGCTGGATGCCTCAAATTTCCATCATTGGAACGGCCATCGGCATGCCACGTCATAGACTCCGAAGTCTTTGTGGACATGAAAAGCCTCTGTAGCCTTGGTATCAATGGAAAATACCGCAATACCTTTGATGGCCTCAATTTTAGACGTTTTCCCCCCTCTTCCTCATTCAAGGATTCAACAGAGTTGGGTTCTAACCAGCGGGAACTTCCACAAACATGGCAAGACTCTTGATCTGCTCTATCACCCCAATACAACATACAATCTTGGGGACAGCTATGAATTTTCTTATACGAAAACCCCAAATCACCAATTATCTTCTTTAACTCATAAAGAGAAGGAGGAATTGCTACAAAGGGAAATACACCTCGCAATAACTCTAAAACCAAGTCTAAAGCTTTTCCCGTCATACCAGACAAGCATTTCAAGTGCAAGAGCTTTATTGAAAAGGACAACTTTGAAACTTGGGAATCCGGATAAAGTGGCTCATTCATGCTTTCAAGCAACTTATAAAAGTTTGCAGCATCTGCAGTAGGTTCTTCGTCCCTTGCATCACCTACATTTGCATCATCTACAAAATCACCTACATTTGCATCATCTACATTTGCATCATCACCAACTTCAGATTCATGGAAAGATTGTCGGTCATGCATGTTCAAAGCATCACGCACCAATCCCTCCACGTCATCTCGTAAGATGTCACCTCCTAAACTTGAACTAGAGGTGGAAGTGGCCCTACTTGAATTTCCAGTAGGCAAATCCTCACCATGGCAATGAAAGTACTTATAACCTCTTCGAAAGCCAAAAATAATTAAGTGTTCTCGAACAACGTCTCGCGTATGCCACTTCCCATTTTTACACTTAACACATGGGCACACTATTTCGAGACCCCGACTTCTTTTCTCAAAAGCAAAATTAAGGAATTGTTCTAACCCAGCTTCATAAACATGACCACACCTGTCCTTTTCCATCCAACTCTTATCCATTGCACCCCTATTTTATCCTAACAAATTACAATTAGCATAGTGTTAAAAAAATAATTAAACGCTATACTAACATCAACATTTCAAGAACAATCACCATTCATATAGTTTTTAAGTAATAAAAAACAACAAATTTATAGCAACAAAAACATAATTAATCATGTGTTTCTTGGATAAATACATGGCATTATTAACATTATAAATCAATACATGACAATGAAAGCTAAAGCATAAAGCTAAACATCATCATCAAACAAAATTGGATAAATAGGATATTTAGTATAAAGCTCATTTCGCTTTGGGTAATAATCAAGTTCTAATTCAGTTTGTAACAGTAAATTGAGAAAAGGTTTCTGGATTGCAAATTAGGGGCGTTTTCTTCATAAAACGCCACTAATTAGTGGCGTTTTACTCAATAAATGCCACTAATTAGTGGCGTTTTACTGAATAAACGCCACTATTTGCAAAAATGACAGCAACTTTTAATGTAAAGATTAAACCCTTCCATTAGCAATCTATAAGTAAAGATAGTGAAGAAAACTCCCAAGTACAGCAAAAAACTTACTAGCAGCTTCATTTACTTAATTTAAACAATTTAATGACCTCTTACCAGTTGAATAAATAATGAAGATCCAACTACAATCGAAGCAGAGCTCACTGGCGAAGTTGTGCCGACGATCGAGACAGGAAGCTGCGACAAGAAGGAACCTTTGAAGTTGGGTTTCAGCTTGATGAGTTCTTTTTTTTTCACACTAGAGCTTAAATGGGGAGGGGACTGCAATTTTGTTTTTTGGTCTTAGCAGAAATGGAAATGGAGAAGAAACAAATTAATATTGTCTGAAGCTCCGAAAACGACAACGTTTTAAAATTTTTAAAGTTTTAAATAGCGGCGTTTCTTCACAAAAACGCCACTAATTGAAACTATTTATTTTAGAAAATTCTGATTTTTATGAAAAATGTATACATAGTGACGTTTCACCACGAAACGCCTCCAAATAGTGGCATTTGTTGAGACAAAACGCCACAGATTTATTTTAATTTCGAGGAAAAATATACTATAATTTTTATCATTATTCGCGGAGGGAATTTCTCCCTCCATATATTCCATTAGCGGCGTTTTACACCAGAGACGCCACCAATTAGTGGCGTTTATAGCAGAAACGCCGCTAATGGGTGGCGCTTCATGTACAAAGCGTCGCTAATTGAATATTTTCTGCAATAATAATGCGGGAAATGTTTTCCCTCATTTTTTGTTTCATATGCCGGCGTTTGTAGAGACAAACGCCACTAATTAGTGGCGTTTTTTGGTTAAACGCCGCTAAATGCAAATCAAAGTAATTAAATAGCAGCGTTTTGTGAAACGCCGCTAAATAAACGCCCCTATATTAGCGTTTTTTAGTAGTGGGACTATCAACCAGAATATCATCAAAATAAACAACTACGCACTCACCTACACATGGCTTGAGAACATGGTTCATAAACCTCATGAATGTGCTAGGTGCATTGGACAACCCGAATGGCATCACAAGCCACTCATATAAACCATCTCTAGTTTTAAAAGCTGTTTTTAATTCATCTCCAGGTTTCATCCGAATCTGGTGATAACCACTCCTCAAATCAATCTTGGAAAACACCTTTGCCCCATGTAATTGATCAAGCAAGTCATCAAGCCGTGGAATGGGGAATCTATA
Organism: Corchorus olitorius; assembly: GCA_001974825.2. Classification (NCBI taxonomy): domain Eukaryota; kingdom Viridiplantae; phylum Streptophyta; class Magnoliopsida; order Malvales; family Malvaceae; genus Corchorus; species Corchorus olitorius. The sequence goes on along the minus strand of AWUE01014869.1, from coordinate 9,676 downwards.
ATCAATGGTGATCTTGTTAATGGCTCGGCTATCAACACACATCCTCCATGAACCATCTTTCTTTGGTACTAAAAGAGCAGGAACTGCACAAGGACTTAAACTCTCTCCGATCAATCCTTTTAGCAACAAGTCCTCCACTTGCTTTTGTAACTCCTCATACTCTTTAGGACTCATTCTATATGCTGGCTTATTAGGAAACACCGAACCTGGAATGAGATCAATTTGGTATTGAATGTCTCTCAAGGGAGGCAAACCAGCTGGAATATCATTCGGGAACACATCTCCATATTCTTCAAACAATGGCAACAATTTTGGATGCATATCCGAATCCTGCACATCACCATTTTCATCAAATACAACCAAAGCAAAAGCAATAGGCTCACCTCTAAGCTCTCGGGTTAAGTCCTTTCTAGACATGAGCAAGGCTTCTCTCTTTGGTGTAGGAGCAATATTTGGCTTCAATGGAGCCAAAGTGATCTTTCGGCCATTCACTCTCAAAGTATAAGTGTGAGCACGACCATCATAAACAACATGTCTATCATACAACCAAGGACTTCCAAGTAACAAGTGACAAGCATCCATGGGAACAACATCACACTCAACCTCATCCGAATAGTGCTTCCCAATAGAAAATGCTACTACACATCTCAATGTCACCCTCAAGTCCGATTCATCTTTCAACCAACTAAGTTTGTATGGTGAGGGGTGGAGAGTGGTCTTCAAACCAAGTTTCTCAACCATTTCCACCGAGGCTAAATTCTCAAAACTCCCACTATCAATGATAACCATACACACTTTCCCTTGACATGTACACCGAGTATGGAACACATTTTTCCTTCTCCAATTTTCACCCTCTACCACTTGAGTCACTTTAAAACATTGTTGCACCACAATGGACTCTCCTTGATCGGCATAGGTGAGTTCTTCTTCCTCCTCCTCCTCGGATACTTCCTTAACTTCCTCAATATCATCATCATTCTCCTCTACACGAGTTACAACTCTTTTATTTGGACAATCTGCAGCCATATGCCCAAAACCATGGCATTTGAAGCATTTTCTCTCTTGCCTCAACTTAGCTTTCTCGGCATCATCACCACATTTCTTGCCTTTGTCCTTCTCATCACCTTTCGGTTTAGGCACAAATGGTGACTTTGAGGTTGCCCCCTTACTAAAATCTTTCCCTCCAAACCTCATAACTGATTTGGACTTCAATTGTCTCTCAACCCGCAATGCTAATTTAGTGACATCATTCAAAGACCAATAAGGCTGCAAGGACACAACATTAGCAATATCAATTCTCAAACTAGCCAAGTACCTTGCAATTGTTTGCTCCTCGGGCTCACTAATATTAGCTTTGATCATCAAAGAATCAAACTCGGCTGTATAGTCCGAAACACTCATAGCACCTTGTTTCAAGTTCTGAAGCTTAATGAAAACATCTTGCTTGTAGTCCTCGGGCAAGAATTTCTTCTTCAACTCTCGGACCATCTTGTCCCATGTCCGAATCTTATCTTTGCCCCTCCTTTCTCTTTGCTTCAATAAGTTTTCCCACTATAAAGATGCATGTTTTCTAAGCTTGATAGCAACAAGCTTTACTTGCTTATTTTCGGGCGCTTCTTGATATTCAAAAATCCTTTCCACCGTGTGCAACCAATCAAGAAAATCATCAGGTTGCCCTCTCCCATCAAATTCAGGAATCTCAACTTTGGGAGTATAAGCATGAACATAATTTCCAAGAGCACCAATATCTCTTACTCTTTGTATTTGTTGATTAACATCACCAACTTCATCATCTACATCATTTCTTCTTTGTTGTTGATGTTGTCTTCTCAAATGAGCTCTTACATCATCCGGATGTATAGGTTCACTAGAACTAGCACTTGAGGCACCACCACGGCCTCCTCTTTAAGTGTGAGAGCTAGAACTCCCTTCACTTTCCTCACGGCGTTTCTCCCTTTCTTCCATCAAATGAAGTCTATCCCAAAGGGTTTCCACAAGACCCCTAAGGTTCTCAACCGTTTCATTAGGTGCAACTCTACCCCCATCATTTCCTTGTTGAGACATGATGAATCTCCACACAACCAAAGCTCTGAATACCAATTTGATACGGGGTTGGCTCAAAAGACCTTAAAATGAGTTGCTTTCACTTATATCCGAATCAATTTGTGCTTAAAGTGCTTAAAGATTAGCACTTTCAATCCTAAGGGTAAGTGTTTGGGAAGTGTTTAGGTGAAAACTAAATGCAACTCTCAAAGGAATTGCAAGATTAAGCGCACGGGTTCAATAGGCTCAAGGATACAGATTCACCACCAAGAGTTTAGAACCGGTTGAAACTCACCACCAAAGAACACTACTTGATACAGATTTCACCACAAGGAGAATTCAATGGATGAACAAGCTTCGATTAATCCCAAATCAACAAGAGATACAGATTACACCACTCAAATTGATAAAGGAAAGCTTATGCAAACCTAGACAAGGTTACAAAGCATGAACAAAGTTCAAAGTTTACAAATATCAAGTCTATCCTGCAAATGCTTCATCCGTAGCTTATATACTAGGATTAGCAACTAAACACACTTAATTAGTGCTAATAAAACAAGTTTTAAACAAACATAATATGAGCTTAACTTAAACTACCCGAATTAGCTAAAAATGAGCTCAAATGAAGTGTGAACTCAATTCGGGTTGTAGATAGCCGAAATGCTCATTTCCATGCACAAATGATGATGTCTTCAACTTGCAAACAACTTGTAATCTTCATCCAACTACATGAGAAAGCTTCATCCATGGGTTTTCCAAGCCACCAAGATTGACCAACACATGTCATATGGAGAAAGGTAGTCATCAACACATGGCATGGTAAGAAAGGTGCTTAATTCCAACTAGGATCAACGTTGGAGAGGTGCTTGCTTGGCTCCACCTTGTCTCCACCGTGGTTATCTAGGTCCCACTCAAGGTGACATGTCAACAAAGCAAGTTGCTCACATGGCAAGGTGCTTCCTTCCCTAAATACATAATCTTCATCCGAGACCTTATGTAGGAGAGTATGGGACACTCCCGTGTCAGTTTCTGCTGTTTTGCAAAAACATTTACCTCCTAAATGCAAGGATCCAGGTATGTTTTCAATTACTTGTTCAATTGGAAATAATATCATTGAAAATGCTATGCTTCACTTAGGAGCATCTTTGAGTGTCATGCCTTATTCTTTCTATCAAACTTTGAATATTGGTACTTTAAAATACACTGATGTTGTTCTTCAATTGGCTGATGGATCTTTGGTACATCCCAAAGGTGTGCTAGAGAATATTTTAATTAAAGTGCAACATTTAATTTTTCCTATTGACATTTTTGTTATGGAAATGGAAGGAGAAATTTCAAAGGATCAATGCCCTCTCTTATTAGGAAGACCTTTCCTAAGGACCTCTCACACCAAGATCGATGTTTTCGATGGTTCATTGACAATGGAGTTTGATGGTGATGTTATTCATCCTAAAATTTCATCTAATTTATCTTTGAAAACTAATGATTTTGTTTGTGTAGTGGAAAAGTGGGTAAAGAAAGAATTAGGTGAAGCATCTTCAACCATGACAAGAGAGCAAAGTGCAAAGGGGAGACAAAGGATTGCAAGTTTTCGACAACGCAAGGATGAGAATTTTTACCTAGCTTGGGAAAGATTCAAGAAACTTTGCGCCGATTGTCCTCAACATGCCATACCTCAAGGAATTTTGATCTAATATTTCTATCAAGGATTAGGAGTTGATGATCAAATTCTTGTGAATAGCATTAATGACATACCCTTGTTCGATCGTACTTGTGAAGACGCATACGAAGCATTGGAAGCTTTGACTCAAGCAATTGCACCTCCAAGTTGGACAAAGAAGAAAAGACAAGGAAAAGCTTGGAGAAAGAGGCGAAATTTCCATCAACACGCGTGAAATTGTCAACAAGGATATGAAGGAAGCTCGAGAGAAGTTACTCAAAACCGAAGAAGCCATACTTGAACTTTTCAAAGCAATGAGTGACACTCTCAACATCATCGTGGACTTATTGAAAGAGCACACTCAACCTTCCTTCACACATGGGGAATAAGAGTCCTCGAGGATGTCTAGCCAAAGACAATAAATGAAGGCGCTACTTGGGAGGCAACTCAAGAAACTAACATCTATCCTTTACTTTTTAATTTTCTTTTTATTAGTTTTAGATCATTTTGCATTTTTATGTTTTGAATTTTCTTTGTAGATTCAAATTAAGGAGCATTACAAGCAAATGGAGACATGTGGAGGAAGCACACATGAAGATAACAAATGGAGCATATGCTTTGCAAAAATAGAGAAGCTTTCTTAACTCCAATTTAATATCATATGCTTTGATTGTTGATTGATGCATATTGAAATTGATTGTTTACTCCTTGAATTGAATTGTTTTTCATGTGTATCATTTTAAATATTATCTCATGCATATCATACATATAGAATCTTAAGTGATAAGAGCCTAAGGTACCTCTTTGATGGTTATCAAGTGGAATTTTTGGTAAGAAACAAGTGTTCTTGGATTGAAAGATTTTTGGGAATTTTTGCACAAGTTTGGATGATAATAAGAGTTGAAATTGGAAGTAAGTTTGGAAGCAAAAATGCAAGGGGAAGCACAAAGGAGCAAAACCCGATTCCATATGGGCCCCCAGGAAGATTGCCTGTGCACCCACCTTGGACGCCACAGCCCCCAGCTGCCCTGCACCAAGCCAACGCCAGCATAGAGCCCGACTCTAGCTGGGCGCCAAGGCAGTTTGTCTGAACTCCCAGCTAGAAAGCCTGAGCACCCAGATGCCAACCACTGAGCTAGGACAGTGTCGACCATCCAAGTGCCAAGCCGAGCCTCTCAACTCCCAACAGCCACATCCAAATTCTAACACTATAAATACCTCCCATCACCCATCTTCAATTCTCCAACACCCACCTCCAACCCAAAACCCATTTCATTTTTCTTCTATTACCTTTGTTCACAAATTCACTCACTTTAATCATCAATTTCACTACTTCATCACTTACAAATAATTTCTTTCATCTTTTTATCACCCAAAAACACTTACCCATTAGATTATCCAACACCTTTTCCATCCAATTTGATACGAATCTAGTTGTTTTAAGATTCAAATCCACCCTTGTGACCCGCCAAGAATCAACTTGAACAACTTTCAACTTCTAGATGTGTATGTCGACAATCTCACCCAAGCAATCTTCTTCTTTCGTCGGCCTTAGACCTCCAATTAGACCTGCAATTGAACACCTAAGATCACAAGATTCACAAGCAATCAAGTATCATAACTTAATTGTTTGCTAGGACTCTACAAGATTGAAGAACCCTAAGTTTTGCTCAAACTAGAACAAAGAAGCTAAGATAATCAATTTGGGTAAAAACCCTCAATTTTATTAATCAACTCAACTTGTGTTTACAAGAGGGGTTTGGTGCCTTTATATAGGCATAGGGTGATGCCCTAGATCTAGAAAAATAACTTAATTTTCGTCCAAATATATGGCCTAGGGTAAAACTAGTCCAAACCCAACTAGGAAAAGGAAATAAAGACATAATTAAACAAGGATTGGACTTAGTCAAACAAGGCCCAACCCAAATAACATCCAAACTTAAAAATAAGCTAATTAAAGATAGAATAAAGCCCACAATGGCCAAATTACAACTCTAATGACCTAGTGCTCATCGATTTCAGGAAGAATGCACAACTTGGTATCGATAAGAATATTCCTTTGTTGATGATCTCCAATGGGCTTCAAATGATCTCCGATGGCTTTAAACTCTTCAAGATGAACTCTAATGAGGCCAAACAAAGCTTCCTTTAACCTTTTAGCTCTTGCCCTTGTCATTGGGCCTAATGGCATCTTCAATGGATCAAATGGCATCTTAGGCAACTCCGATAAGCTTGAAACTTCTTCCTTAGCATCTTCAAGGTTCTCCAAGCCTCCTTGCCGCATATGCACATCCTCTCCATGATCTCCATTGTGCTCTTCAAGACCATGATGAGTCCTTAGCGCATCATCCCCTCTCCCTTGAAAAGGATTTGTCCTCAAATCTGCATCATTATCAAACAGGGATAAGTCTGAGACATTAAAAGTAGCACTTACATTACCATATTCACTAGGAAGATCTAGCTTGTAGGCATTGTTGTTGATCCTCTCCAAGACTTGGAATGGACCATCTCCACGAGGTAATAGCTTAGACTTCCTCTTCTCAGGGAACCATGCCTTTCTTAGATGCAACCAAACCCAATCTCCGGGTTCAAAGATGACCTCTTTGCGTCCCTTGTTAGCATTCTTCATGTAGTTTTGTGTTTTCTTCTCAAATTGAGCTCTAACCTTTGTATGAAGATCCCTAACAAATTCCGCCTTGCGTTGCCCATCCATGTCAACTTGCACACTTAAAGGTAAACTCAACAAATCTAATGGAGTTAAAGGATTAAAGCCATACACACATTCAAAAGGTGAAAATCCAGTTGTACTATGTATGTTTCTATTGTATGCAAATTCAACATGAGGCAAACAATCTTCCCAAGTCCTTAAGTTCTTTTTAATCAAAGCTCTAAGTAAGGTAGACAAAGTCCTATTAACTACTTCAGTTTGACCATCAGTTTGAGGATGACAATTAGTTGAAAATAACAACTTAGTACCTAACTTAGCCCACAAAGTTCTCCAAAAGTGACTTAAGAACTTAGCATCTCTATCACTCACAATCGTCCTAGGCATTCCATGTAGTCTAACAATCTCTTTAAAGAACAAATTAGCTACATTAATGGCATCATCGGTTTTAATACAAGCAATAAAGTGTGCCATCTTAGAAAACCTATCAACAACCACAAAGATAGAATCTTTACCTCTCTTAGAACGAGGTAATCCTATAACAAAATCCATGCTAATATGAGTCCATGGTTCATGAGGAATAGGCAATGGAGTATATTGAGGTTTAGATGTAGATTTAGTTTGCAAACAAGTAATGCAACTAGAAACATGCTTTCCTACATCATATCGCATTTTAGGCCAAAAGAAGTGTTCATGCAATATCTCATATGTTCTATCAACACCAAAGTGACCCATTAAACCACCCTCATGCGATTCCCTCACAAGCACAAAACGCAAAGAACAAGTAGGTATACACAATCTAGATTCTTTAAACAAAAATTCATCATGCTTATAATACTTCCCAAATCCAGAATTCTCACATGCTTTAAACACATCACTAAAGTAAGCATCACTAGCATATAAGTCTTTAATAAACTCAAATCCAAGAAACTTAGAATCAAGCATGGAAAGTAAAACATACCTCATTGATAAAGCATCAGCTACAACATTCTCCTTACCTTTCTTGTAGCGCACCACATATGGAAAGGATTCAATGAACTTGTATCGCACACCATATGGATTGAGTTCAATTTCTCTAATGGATGACAATCCACTAGGAATTTCCTCACAAAAGTAAGCTACAAACTTCCCTCCTTGTATCAAAACAAGTCCAATTCCTACAAAATCACTCAAAAAAGACACAATATTGCTTGGAATAGCTCCAGCCAAGTTGTTAGTACCCATTAGTGTATTTCGAAACAAAGGTAAGATTAAAACAGAATTCTCATGCAAAGCACTCTTAATCTCACTTTTAGCTAACATACACTCTTTAACAACTTTCTTAGAAGTCTCTTTTCTTTCACCCCAAACAGTCCTATTTTCAATGCTATGATCAACCAAAACAGATTTGTTTTCATCACAATTAGCATCCAAAACAGAATTTGTTTCATCACAAACAACACCTACAACAAATTTAGTGTCATCACAAACAACACTTAAATTAGGTTTAGTATCATCACTAACAACATCTAAAACAGATTTCATGTCATTGCAAACAACACTCAAATCAGGTTCAGAATTACTCTTTGAAAATAAGGTTGTTTTATCATCAAAACAATCAACAATTTGAGAATCGGTGTTACCCTTTTCTTTAGGCCTAAATTCATCATCCAATTTAGCAAAATCATCTCTCACTTTAATTTGATCTTTTAAAGCTTCTTGAAGTGATAAAGGAACTAAAGTAACAGGCCGCTTACCATGCATAAAAGAGTACTTGTTTGTCTCACCATCATGCTTCACCTTGTTGTCAAATTGCCAAGGTCTCCCAAGCAACACATGACAAGCTCGCATTGGTAGCACATCACACAAGACATCCTCTTTGTACCTGCCCAAAGAAAGAGTAACCAAAACTTGTTTGTTAACCCTAATTTCTTCTCTATCATTGATCCAACTTAAGCTATAGGGTTTAGGATGTTTAGAAGTAGGTAGTTGTAACTCTTTCACCAAATAATCACTAACTATGTTTTTACAACTATCTCCATCTATAATCACACTACTAGGCTTTCCATTCGTATACATCCTAGTATGGAACAAATTCTCCCTTAGAACATCCCCTTTTACATAGGCACTCAAAGTTCTCCTATCAACCAAACTAAGTGGAGCTTGTTGATTTTGAGCTTGTTGATTTTGAACCCCCAAGGCCTCAATTCTTGTTGTTATAGTGCCTAATTGTTGCATGATAGCTTGCAACGAGGTAGCCACATCATTGGCTTGATTTTGATCTCCCATTGTACCTACACACAAAGAAAAGTTAGTAATAAAAAATTCCTCACAAGTGTGTGTGTGAATTACCTTTTTTTTTTTGTGCTCTCGTGTTTGCACTCAACCTATGGATTGGCGATCCACTACTCTTAATGATCTCACAAGATTATGCCTTTTTTCTAGCTTCAATAAGCCTAATAAGAGCAAATTGTTAGAGCCTCCTTTCTTTTCGTGACCTACTTGAGGAACAAACAACTAAGAGCAATAACTTGAGTGAATCAAAAGAAAAGTGTTCTTTATACAATCCAAATAGCCTTTTGTCTCCCAAACTTGCTGCACAAAACACAATCAACACAAATCAATCAATTTAATCAAAAGAAAACCCTAGTACCACTTAGATCCAATTTTAAACCACTTGTCTCCAATAGGGTTTAAACCTGAAATTCTTCAAATTAGATTTCAATTCACAGCAAAAGCAACCCAAGAATCTCAAATAAGCAATCAATTAGGGTTAGATGCAATCAAATCAAACAATTGCAAACGCAAAACCCTAATCCCCAATATACCCAGATAAGAAACCCTAGGTCAAAGGTGCGGCAGACACAAAAGTTTTTTTTTTTGATTTTTTTCAGTATTTTTCCCAGAAAGACCACACTAAAAGAAGTCTAGATCTCAAATTTCAAAGCTTTCCGAGCTCAAACGAAGCCAGAATAAATTTCACAAGTTTCTGGTCGAAAATTTTTTTATTTATTTTTTATATTTTTCGACTAAACTACAAGGTATGAGGACTCCAAATCTGAATTTTGAAGTCGATTGGAGTTAAGATGAAACCACAATAAATTTTTGAATTTTCGGAATTTTCAGATCTAGAAATTTTGAAAAAAACTTTGATGGATGAGATGGATGAAAAACTTGATGACAGATGAATAGAAGGATAGATTTACCGATTGAAGATGACAACCTATGCTCTGATACCAATTGATACGAATCTAGTTGTTTTAAGATTCAAATCCACCCTTGTGACCCGCCAAGAATCAACTTGAACAACTTTCAACTTCTAGATGTGT
>AWUE01014866.1:0-11563 GCA_001974825.2 Corchorus olitorius | reverse complement strand
TATGCATGTGGAAAAGAATAATCTTAATGCTTTATTCTAGGAAGGTGGAACCCGGATCAGAATATTTAGAGGTTAGTTTTTAGCGAGATGCGGATTAATCCTATTAGCATGTTGGAATTAGCATTACGTCTGTTCCTATACCAATTATTCAAGTGGAGTTGTTTAAGATGTTAAGAGGATTATTTTATTCCAATGAAAATTGATCTCTACGTCTTAGGCTATATATCGATTTGGGGTAATTTATGATTCTTAATTGATTGCAATTCAAGTCAAATTAATGTTTCGTGTCCATGATCCATGATTTATTTGATCAAAATAATTACCTAGAGGAAAAGAAGTATGTTTTCAATTAATTGTCTTTCTCAATTTATTTTCTAAATCTTTAGTTTAGTTTTTTTTAATTGTTTTCTAAGTTTGATTTTGTTGTTTTGAAAATCTATAAAAATCCCCCTTTGGTAAGATTTTCTTTAGTGTAATTTGGCTTTAATTTGTTTCCACCTTCTCTGTGGGATTCGATCCCTACTTGCCCTAGCTAATAGTTAAAGGTTTGTGGGGATTTATCTTGTGGTTTGTCCAACGACCGATCAAACATGTTGAGTATTTTCTTGATGACTATTTTCTTGACTTATATTTGACTGCTCACATGTCGATTTTCTCTTAAAATATCTTTTCATTATCTAGATTAAAATAAAACAAATATTTTACTTAAAAAGTTTAAATGAATATGAAACTAGACTAAAATTCCTAATAAAAATAATCAATTCATCTAAAACAAACATTTAACCATATTTGACATAATACCCATTATAAATAATATAAATCTAACACAAAAAAACAAACAAATGCATGCCACTAATAATAATAAAATAAATCTAACATCAATACATCATAGTTATCATTCAAGAAACTTATAAATTTTAAGGAAAATTTTCAATTAAGAATTGCAAAATTATAAATGACCTCAAATGTTATATTTCTTCCTTGATATTGTTCAAGTTTGAATGCCCCGTTTTTATCCTTGTAGAAGACCACAAAAAAGAACTCACAAATACAATCAAGAAATTATTAAATACAAGCTGGGCGGCCTGCGCTTGCGCTGCAGTCATCTTCTTATTAGGGCTATATTTTTTGTAGTTGTTTAAGTCGGTTAGTAAGTAGATATTGCATTGGCCGTAAGTTAATCAGTTAGGAGAAACTCATACATCGAAACAAATAATTCGCATATATAAAGCAAAACACATGACCTCTCTTTCATTCTAAAAGTGCATTACCTAAATTCTACTCCATCTCTAGGTAATTCATCAAAATAAAGCTAATATTCTACTCCTACATCTCTAGATAATTCATCAAATAAAGCTAATATTAATTGTTGCTTGAAATGTATGTTGATTATCTAAAAAAAATAGTACATTGCGGTTATTTTTTAATCGTGATTGTAATTGTTAAATTAATGAACTCGGGTAGGTGGAAGAATTTGGCTTCTGCATAAGGAAGGCCTAATTTTTTATAGTCAAGGAGCATAGTTGTCGTAGGAAAATTGAATTAGTTAAGAGCATTTGCAGGAGCATATGTAATTTACACAATGCATCACAAAATGATTGTATTTAGCATTGGCTAACTGTGCTTTTGAAAATGTGGAAATATACTGAACATAAGGAACTAATAGAAACCTCAATAAAAAGGAAGTTGAATGATAAATAAAAAGAAAACTTTTTGTAAAATAAAAGAGGAATAAAGAAATGTTAAATTTAAATATCAAATAATATAATCAACAAATAAATCCAGATTTATGTTGCGGTTAGAAGTGAAAGCTCCCCACTTTAGGTTATGCTATCCTAAGGCGCTGCTAAATTAAATGGAAGGATCTTATCAAAACCTAAAGTGAACCCAAATAGAATTGAAGACGAAAGGAAAATAGAACTGAAATGTCAATAGTTTACCCATGAATCAATCATTATTGCGAATACATTTATAGCACCAATCCTTTGGAATTCCGGCAAAGGAGTTGAACTGGTAAATCCTAATATTCACACACAATTAATATGTAATTAAAACACACTTAATCATAAATATAAAAATAGTAAATTACAAAAAAGGGCAGTAGGGAAAGTAAGGGAGGAAATTCATTGAGGGCCTTTTTAGTCACCCGAAAAGTGAGAAAAGACCAAAAAAAGCCAAAAGGAGGCACCACATTAATCCTCAATTTGGCCTTTAAGTAATTTCCATAGTCACTAAAAATAATATATAGTATATATTTATATAGTGTTTTGAATTTGTATTTTTAACTCTCTATTTTTCCTTTGATAGTGAATGCTCTAGTATCTATCTATCACCTGTCTTTTTCCATGTGTTCTTGTCTATTTTTTCTCTCTCAACAACTCAATTGGCTGAATAACACAACTTGCTTAAGAAGTTGAAGCCCAAAAGTCAACCGGGTGGTCCCCATTTTTATTAGTCCCGTAGCAAAATAAAATGAAAACCAATGTTGATTTTAGCTTTTTGCATGTGGGCCATGTGGGTCCTTTAATTATTTAACTCTTACATAATTTTACTTTTGTCCCATATGATCCCCTAAGCAATTTATCCAGTGGGGTCAATTTTAAATTTTACCTATAACTCATACACAATATAAAAGGGGTTGTAAAAGTTCAGTGGGGTCATACCTTGGCTCCGCCCCTGGCACTAAGCGAATTAGTCTAATGAGACTCGGGGTTGGTTTTGAATGACCAGATAAGCTTACCAAGATAAGCTGCATCAAGGAATTTGGCTTCTTTAAGCCCTAAACCACACATACTTTTGGGAATGGTAACTTCTATCCAATTTAACAAATGTAATTTTCTTTTATGTTCATCATCCCTCAAAAAAAAAAAGTTACGGCAAGTTTTATCAATATCCCTACAAATGGAAGGAGGTAAGTGCCTACATTGCATAGTATAAGTAGGGATGGACTCAAGAACATACTGTGTTAAAAAAAAGTCTCCTAGCAAGAGAAAGAAGTTTAGCATTCAGACCAGAAAGTTTTCTTGCATTTTATAAAGGATAAAGAGGTAGTCATCTTTCCTAACTTTGCTGAATGGAGAAGATAACCAAGATACAAATATGGGGGAGTTAGAGGTTTTGACAGGTTTTCATTCTCTATTGTCACAAGCCTCTTGGATTTTAAGACTTAAAAATTCCATGCAAAAAATGAATAGGTAAGGGGACAGAGGTCCCCCTGCCTAATGCCTCTTGAAGGATGAAAAAGAAAAGAATCCATCATTTCCCCATTAACAAGTACAACTATTCTAGAAGTAGAGATACAACTCATAATCAGTTCAACAAGATTACTAGGGATGTTAAAAAGCTGAAAGTTTTACGGATAAACCCCCACTCAAACCTATCACAGGCTTTTTCAAGAACAATTTTAATAACCATGTGGCCCTCTTTACCTCTCCTTCTGTTAAAAGGAATGAAGTAGTTCTTTTGTGGCTAAAAGCTCCCTTTAGGGCCAAACCTTTAAATCGACCCAAATAAGTACCAAACATTTTCGAATTGGTTGAATTAAGGGCTTTTTCAAACGGAGGGCGGGAGTTACAAAACACACACTGTTAAGCACCATTATGTCATCCGACGTGGCTTTTCCAGGCTGTATGACGTGGAATTTTAATTATTAAATATTTTAATTTTTAATATATATGTTTTAACCGCACCCTTTTGTAATTTTTAACATCTCTCTCTTATTTCTTATTTTTTCTTTATTCTTCTTTAATCTTCAAATTGGGGTTGCTTAATTATTCAACTTGACCTAATTTCTTATTGAACGAAACTGTGGAAATTGTAAGGATGAGTTCGAGTAGTAGTTTTTTAAGTTGATATATCTCCCATTTGCTTTTAAATTTCTATGTAAGATGAAACCCATATTAAGGGTTTTCTTTGTTTTTTTTTTCTTTTGTTCATTGTTCACAGTTGAAGAGGAATGACTTCTTTTGATTTGTGGTCATATAGACTAATCTCTTCCAGTTACATGCAATGAATAAAAAACCGTACCAGGAGGCATACCGGACAGGGGCCCAGTCCCGATTTAAACGGTTCAACTGGACGGCTCAACTGGAAATGGAAATTTAAATTTTTAGAAAAATTAGGAAAATGGCAGGAAAATAAAAAAAAATCGCAATAAATAAAAAAAATACAAAAAAGCATAGAAAGTTGAAATATTAGATATTACAAATAAAATAACATAGCCAATTCAAGTTATCCCTTATCAAATTACAAATCCAATGGAAAACATAGAAGTTTAACATTATTATTAGCACAATTACATCAAAGATAAAACATGAGTGAAGCCTTCAAGTTCTTCACTTGTCTTTTTCATTATCATTAACATTTCCAGAACTAGAAGGCCCAACTTGCTCCTTGCTTTCAGTTTGATCATCCATTTCTAAAACAAAGAAAATCAGAAACAAAATATGAAGCTTACCCTTTTTCGATTGAGATTGAGTTGGAGACTTGGAGTAAAACTCAGAAAGCCAGATCGAACACAACCAAACAAGAGAAAAATGAAGTGTGAAATTGAACAGAGAAAATCCAATGAACAAAGACAAGAGGCGTAACTATTTTTGAGTTTAAAAGAACTTAGGGTTTCAACTAGATTTAGCCTTTTAAACTTTAGTTTTTATTTTTAGTTTTTAGTTTTTTATTTTTTTAATACTTTTTAGGCTTTAGTTTTTACTTTTTATCAAATTAAAATTGGGTATTGCCGGACTGGATTTGGGCTTTGGCTAATTTGGTTGTAATTTTGGGTTTTGGTCCTTTTGGACATTTAGTTAACTAACTAAAGTTGCAAAAAAATTGCCCAAAATTTTGGACAATCCGGATTAACCGGTATAACCGGTTCAACGGTTTCTGGTTTGATACGGTTTTTTAGTGGTACACTCTAAACCCGGTTTTTTATAGCTTAATTGTATCGGATTTTTGGCCGGTTGAACCGGCTGATCCAGTTCTTATTCATTGGTTACATGATGGAACGAGATTATGAATCGGTTGAACTGACCGGTCCGGTACGGTTTGTTATTAATTGGTTACATGATGGAACGAGATTATAAAGGAGAGTCAAGATTTTGTCACTGCAACTTCAAAGCACATAGGTGGATTTCTTGGACTATTGAAAATCCAGGAAGAAGATTTTATGGATGCCCATTTATATCCAATAAATATGATATTTTGATTTATTTTGGTGTTCATAATTCAATTATTTTGTATACCGAATTAACTTGGATTTCTTTTTAGGATGAAAATGCATGCGAATATCATTCATGGCCGATCCGAGAACTCAACAGAGAGCAAAAGAAATTATTTCAAATCTAAGGAATAAACAAAAACTTTCTCTACAATCAAACCAAGTTCTTGAAGGCTAATTAAAGTTGGCGATTTAAAAGGCTCTGCTATTGATTTTTTGGCAACATATATTATTCACTAGAATTTCCATCTTAAAAAGGAGATTCCTTGAAGAATATTAGGGATAAACAATGTTGGAAATTTGCTACTTGTGTATGCTTAATAGTGGCATTATTTTTAGTTGTTTGTACTTGGAGGTAAAAAGGTGTCTACGTAATGCATTAGCCTAAGAGCTTTTAGCCTAGGTTTTTTGTTGCTTTTTGTGTAAACAAGTAAGAAATAAAAAAATGCAATTATTTTGCACAAATTGAGTATGCATTGAAAAAATTAAATATCCTTACATATTTTCCCATACTAACCAAACACCATTTATTAGTAAATAAAAGACCCCAAATTGATGTCCCCAAGGACACCCCAGTGATTAAAGCTTGGGATTTCTTGTGGGAGGTCCCGGGTTCGAATCCTGGGATGGGCGGGGTGGGATAATAGAGAGGGCTACCTCCTATTGTGTAATCCATTTCAATACCGTGTTCATGAGTAGCAAAAATACAAAAAAAAGAGCCAAAATTGAAGAATGGCATCCAATGTGTATAACATTCAAGACTAACATGCTTAAACAAAATAAGCAATTATTATCAGAACAAGTTTTCAAACAACCCAAGCTGCATTAACATAAAAGTCCAAAAATCAACAATATATCACCAACAACACCATGATGAAAAACAAATGGATAGTGAAGTTGCCTTACATCTTCAATATGCACCCCTATTGCAGTACTTTTATAAACACCATAACCTTCCATTCTCTGCTTAAACTTTGACGTGCCTGTTTTTGCAGAGAAGAGTAAGTCACAAGTGTTTTGTCTGTAGCAACATACTTGGCCTGGGAAAGGAGGCTCGATCTTTTAACAAAAATGGATGTCACTCCTCTAGCATCATCTACTGCACCAAATCTTCTAGCTGTAGGTTAAGGATTTTACCTTTTGTTGCTTCTTTCTGTTGAAGTTGATGTGTATGTGCAGCAGAGGCAGAGCTAGCTAAGCATGCGGCTTGTGTAAGGAGATGACATGAAAGGGTTATTTTTACATTTGAAAGTCCTAAATCATTCATAGTAGCAAATCAACCTAAAAGTATCTAACTAACAAAAGAAAACAATCAAGAATATTGCCACCTATATCAAACTTACTCTGTAGTTGAAAATAAGGGAATGAAAATTGAAATCATGGTACTTTTAATAAATAAAGTCAACGACAAAACTTAAGTTGTACAAATCACAGAAAATTATAAATATGACAAAGGTACCTGGTAAAACGTCACCGATTGAATGCTTTGGAGAGTGAAAAAAAAAGATTTTGCATGTTAAAAAGATGAGAGAAAACCCAATACTAACATCTGGCCCAAAACTAACAGCTAGCCTGCTAAATTAACATCTTGCTTTTTTGGTGGAAAATTAGGCTAAAAAGTCAAAATTTGAAAAGTAGTCATATGTGACATGAAAGACAAACCCTAGGAGAGATTAAAAAAATACCCTAAAACCATGCTAAACCCTTAGAGAGATAGAAGAATTCCCTAAAATCATAGAGATAAAAGATTAGATTAGACACTTTATTTACCCTTGCCAATTACATCAAAACTCTAAGTGAGATAAAAGATTAGATTAGACACTTTATTTACCCTTGCCAATTACATCAAATAAGATAAAAATCAATGCCAAAAAGACCAAAAAACCATGCAAATAGTACCCCAAATCAATGTGGTTGTAATGTTTGAAGATCTTTTTGTAATTCAAACTTCTATTATTTTAAGTTTAAATTGTGTTAAAATAATACAAAATATGAAATAAATATGTATTGAGAGATATATAATAAATTAGAGATTCAAATTTATTCTAAACTTTTCTTTTAAATTTAATATGTTTTTTTATAACAACTAGGTTTCCCCCGCGCGCTTGTGCTGCACGTCATTTGCTGGGGGACTAAGCCATCATAAGTGGGTCATTTGCGTGATAGAGGTCCATTAGAGTGTTGTCTTATTCGGTTGGTGGGCCTGTTCTTGGCTAATTTTTCCGTTGTGGCCTGGTTCCTATTTTTTTTACCAAGGTGGTAATTTTGAAAATAGATTTAGCGGTCGTTTTATGGCAGAAATTAGTGCTGAAGCAGTTGTTAAAACGGGTCATGTTTTAATGCATGTATAGTGTATATCGTTTATGCCTATACGCATTTAAGGCAGTGAGGATTGGAGTATTTAATACTGTCAATAATGGAGTCTGGCTGCGTTTTAGCAAACTATTTAAACAAAATTATTTTCATTCTCATAGTAGATTAGATAGTTTACAGTTGGGAGGCAGGCTTGACTCTGTCAAAAACAAAAGTTAGCTTGTAGAGCGAGGTGGTTCCTTTGCCGGTCGACGGGATCTGCGTTAAGGCTATATGGGTTGTATAAAACCCATCCGACACCCAAAAATCTCAGAGGAGACATAGATCTAGTGGTGAGGAGACCAGGGTGAACCTGCAAAAGGTATTTATAGATGCCCTCCTTCTTCAAGCTCTCTTTTTGTTAGTATTTGAGGATTTGGGCTGTAGATTCTGGTGTACTTGCAAATGGTGGCCGAGAATTGTGGTCTCGCAGCTTCTTTGACGTTGTTGATGATGACTGTCATGGACTTAACTTTTGGAGACGATTATAGGTTGCGGGAATCTTCATAGCTGGAGCTTGTCAAAGCTACTAAAGAGGTAAATGCAGTGTTATGCATGAAAGAAATGTTGTGAGAGGTATTGGCGTGTGGTTCATAGATCTGAAATGTGATTGACAACCATAGTTAGTCTAAAGATGAGTATTGATTATATTTTTGTCATGAGTTAAGGATTTGACTTTCTTACTTGGATTTATATTTTTGGTATATGGAATGGAAGTAAAATTTTGTGGGTTTGAGATTTAATCTGGAAGGAAAGGAAAACGGAGAAAAGTTTGTTAGTTTTGAGCATCCTGAATGATTTGAACTTTATATCAAACAATAGTTTGGAAAGTTTTCCATTGTGAAATTTGTTGTGAAATTTCTTGAATAGTTGGTTTTGTTGGAGTGATATTTAGTGAACGTAAACTATAGATTCTTGAACCTTGTTTTCATTTGTACTTCTCTTTGATTCATTTCTCTCGAATTGCAGGGACAAAACTATAATTTAATTAACAACGTATGGGAACTTTGGACCATATTGGAGTGCCATCATCGAATATTTGTAAAGTGATGGTTCTATTCTTTAGTGCTGTTGGTATTAGTTGCTAATGTTTTTAGTTAGGTCATAGTTGGGTGTGATTGAAGGCTTTGGGTTTTTTGTGTGTTGTTCAATGTCCTAATGCATGTGCTCTAATTGTGTGTTAATTTTGTTAGTTGAGTGGCTTAATTAGGTTGTGTGCCGAGGAGTCTTAGATGTGCTTTCTTTTAAAGAGGGTTGGTTGTTTGATGTATTTTGTGCTAGCTATAGTATGCTGCAAAATGGAAATAGGTTATAGGAAAAAAGAGATTTGCATGCTGTTGATCTTCATTTGTTGTTGTAGGCTGTGCATTCCATACACTGCAAAAAACCTCAATATAGACTACATTCTTTGTTATGTTAGTCATCTACTCTTCTTCGTCTAATAGATGACTAACAATTGGACAAAAAACTGTCTCAAATGTTTTACATTGGCCCATTGTGCAGTTTCGTCAAGTGCATGCTGACATTGTCTATCATCACCCAAAAGGCCGCGAGCCTCACATGCTAATTGGTAAGTCTAATGTAGAACGCTATCAACGGTTTTGAGGTCTTCAAAGGACTTGGGTCCTCTTATAACATTAAGCAGCAATCGAAGGTGGTATAGCTTTCTAACAACTGGATGTATGGGGAAAAACTTACCTATAGCTCTCCCCATCTGTCTAGGGACCCATTCGCTATCATCATCATGCCACACCCATGTTGTTGGAAATTCTACATAAAGGTAATGCCTCGCAGCTTCGTATTTTTGGTTGGCGACGAACCACTCTGTTAACATCGTTTTATCTATGTTTATTCTATTAAGGACTTGATGTAGTGGTTGGCCATTGCGGAAGCAAACATTCTGTTGTTACGGTAAGTGCACAAGGAGTCTTGTCACTGCTGGTTCTCTATGGTGAATGGGGAAGGCAGACAATCGCCATGCAACCTCATATGGACACAAATTTCAATCTTCGTAAGCTTTAATCTCATGTCTCTCAACGTTCTGTCTTGGCTACGGTGCGTCATTGGTCTGGCGATCAGATTCAATAACTACCCTCGCCCTATCGGGTCCTTTGTTAATATATTTAAACAAATACTTGATGACCCATAAATGGTTGCAGACCTCGACGTTGATATGGGCCCTATATTTGACGACCAAATCAACATTGTGAGGAACAACGTATCTGTTATCCAGCTCGATGCCATTTTTCTTGCAGACAATTCCTGTGTCCTTCCTTCTATAAACATGGTAGCCTGAATCATCTAGTCTTGTTTCATTTTAGAATTCTTTTGGGAAAGAACTTGTTACACTTGTGTTTTCCCATGCATGGTGCATTTGGTTTGCGTTTTCACAAGGGCTATGCATCATAAATTGCTTCACAGCTTCATATCCGATAGGATCAGTGACATTGTCCAGCCATTCAGCTGAGATAAACTGGCCTATTCTTGCTGGGGTGTGGAAAGATGTAGAATTCTCAAGCAATAGTAAAATGTGAACGTGTGGGAGGCCACACTTTTGAAACTCAATTGTGTAAGTGTTTGGAACGACGTTGAAATAACAGAATGTTAATCATTTATGATGGAATAAAAAGAAAAAAAATTATTGGTTTATGGCATGCAAGGTGTAGAATTGGAACCTGCAATTGCCTTGCCAAAGTAGTTATTATTCATCAGATCTTCCATGAGGTTATCGACTTTCAGTTTAAAGACCCTTGCCACTATGTCTGGCCTGTCTTCAGGACACTCACCAGGTATGAATGAGAGCGCAACCTGTATCTCAGGCCATTTGCCATTACATGTGAAGGTTATGAATATGTCTGGAAAACTATAGTGGCGACATATTTCTATTGCTTCTTAGTAATTCTGGTACATGTACCTAGGACCACCAGTGAAAGTTGTAGGTAAGCCACACGCTTTCCTATTGATTCTCCATGAGTGTCGCCAGCATGGATTGCTTTAAATACTTACTTGTACTTGTCAACTCTAATCTTTTTTTTGGTTATTTCCTACGTAGGCAAGCCTACTTTGAGTCACGCAACACTCAGCATCAACCAAGAATTGTTGGAAGAGTCTGCCGCCCCTTAAAAGTGTATTCTGGTGGCCATGTCTCTGCTGGATGATGCAGACATAGTATTCTCGCATGCTTACTGCTTTTCGCGCTGCCTCTTCCTTGAGAGGAGTATCAACGTATCGATTGCCAACTCGGTACCCATCCTCTCCATAGGGAAATAATAGTGGGTATTGCATTGACATGTAGAGTGGATGGGCATTGTTGATTGGCTAAATATCCAATTTGGGCTTAAACCTTTTGCAACTTGCTCAATTTCAGCCCAAACCTTTAACGGACTCCAAATTAAGCCTAAACGTTTTGAAAACCAACCAAATCAGACCTAAGTTAGACAGAATTTTGGTTGTGTATTGCACGCGCGTGTGAGACCCGTTAGTTGAGAAAATTAGGGGTTGGTGTGGCCCACGTAATTAAATTAAGGTGAAGGGGGAAATAGAAAAAAAATTGTAAAAAGAAACAGAAAAATTCAAATGAATTGTTCTCTAATTTTTCTTTCTTCTTTCCTGTTCATATTCTTCCTCCTTCTTTTCACGCTACGCTTGCTTGTTTTCTAGATTCAAAAAACCAAGAACACTTTCGGTATTTGCGTTTTGATCAAAATCCCAAAAAAAAAATAAATCAACAAAAATCCGTGAATGACATTTCACCAACAACCGAGATTAAAAAAGAAATGTGTTTATTTTGCTTTTTTTTGAATCCAAACGAAAACAGATTTATGGGCTATTGGTAGAGGCTAAAATTTTGTCAAGGTTGTTGTTTATGGGTCGACAACGAGGCAGCAGTAGTACAAAAAAGAACATAAATTTTTGTTGTTGGTGAAAAGGTGAGAGGGGATTTTGAGTTTTAGGTATTTATATATATATATATATATATATATATATATATATATA
>AWUE01014864.1:0-17012 GCA_001974825.2 Corchorus olitorius | reverse complement strand
CTTATATATATATATATATATATATTGATAATCATATTATATTACATTATTATATTATATATTATCAATAAACTTATAATATAAAAGATAAAACAATTGTTTTTGTTTAAAAAAATCTTTAAAAAGGAGCTTACACTTAAATCGGGATGAGCCGGATCCAGATCGGACTCTGAATATCGAATCGAAATCAAACTCGAGCTCGAACCCGACATAACCCGAACCCGAAAAAACTCGAACCCGAAGTACTCGAACCCAAACCCGCCCGAACCCGCCCAATTGCCAGCTCTAACAATAATTGTGTTTATACTGTCAGCTTTGACCTTTCCCATAAGTGACTCAATTCGAGTCCTTGACTCAATCTATGTATCATAGATGTATAATTGAGCAAATCTTGGCATATTCCCAAGTACCGGCAGCAAGGATCCGATCCTATGATATGTCTGGCCAAAATCTGAAAATGTAAGGAGCCCTGCCATCATTCATTGAGTTATCTATTTTCCCTCCTAAAGAAGTAAATTGGAAGAGTGAGTTGTAGATGCGAATTTTGTGTCTGAAGTGAGAACGTAAGGTGCCACCATCATGATTCAAGAGATCATCAAGCAGAGGCAGTGTAGGATTTGGGTCAGGTAGGTTCACCATCCCCTGCTTGCAGCACAAAGAGAAGACTGGGAAATCTATTATCTTCTTGGTTTGTACACTTTCTTTAGTCCACATGCGTGCTTTTCAAAAATGACACCTCGTGTCAGGGCTACCAAAAGATTCATACGCAAAGATATTCCCTGTCATAAGGAAATCAGTGGTCAGGCTCAGGAGCTCTCTTATATAGTGCATTGACTAAGAATAAATTCTGGAATGAACTCACTAATATGAGTTGAAGAATTCATCGGAGGTACATAGAAAGAAGTTGAATAAAATCCCGGGTGATCGGTCGTCAGCAAATCATAAAAATAATTCCAACAATTACTAACTAAAAATAGTTAGGGCAAGTAGGGGTCGAACCCACAGAGAGATAGGTTATTATTCTTTTTCTAATTAATTAGTTTAAAAGTAAACAAACAAACAAAATAAAGAGAATCTTGAAAGTGGAGCTAAATTAAATCAAACAAACAATTAAAATTAACTAAGAAAGCAATCAAGAAAATTAATGAAAACAATTAATTAGAAAGCAGTGAATAAGTTGAGAAAATAATTAAAATTAAGAAAACCCTCCAACATAGAATTAATATCCCTCTTGACAAAAATAACATGGATCATCGATATCTAAAAATTATGAAAACATTGGATAGCTTGTTTGGAATTAAATCCTAAATTACCTTAATTAGATAAGATATCCCTTTTGAGGCTTAAATTATTCCTATCATTCTTAACAATTGATTTCCCTTTTGAGGATTAAAAATTGATAAGAACAAAGCATTAAGAACTAGTAATTTATGAATAAGCACAACAAGCAATAATTTACCTATTGATTCTTAATCCCCTTGGAAGGAAGGATTAGTTCTCCTCCAATTGCTACAAACAATTAAATCCGAAGTGTTAATTCTAGACTCAATTTAGCTAATGTTAACTTAATTTATCAAGATAGTGTCGACTCCAATCCATTAAAACAAGCAACATAAGATTAAAACAGAGAATTAAGAAATACCCAAAACAATTTTCATATATAAGCACAAAATCTCACCATGATATAAGTCAGGAGACCAATTAAATTCTACATTGGAGAAAAGAAAAAGATTACTCACTCATGAATTCAGTGAGCATCCAAAGAATAAGAAGAAAACTTATCTATGGATGAAGAAAGAGGGGGGCGGTGGCTCCAAGGCTTTTTCCTCCAATTCTTCAAGCAATTTTACAATATATCTCTACATAATAAAAACCTGGACCTCAAGTGGCTATTTATAGTGGAAAATAACCCCTAAAGACTCCAATTATAACTATGATAGGACTCTAGGACGGTTTAGACTCTAACTTGGTCTCCAAGTTGGCTTAAAAGTCTTCCTAGGCCGAAATTATAGTAAAAATCGGATCCTGGAAAATTCTGGAATAGTGCAGAGACTTCGACAGCAATTTCGGGCTTGAACATGGCATAAATGGGCTTCGGGCTTCAAAGAAAAGTTGTAGATCTCGAAGTCCTCTTTCTAACGCCTACTCATGGGCTTCATTTGAAGGTCTGAGCAGAAAGTTGTGGCCTTTTTACCAAGACTGCGTAGAATCCTAATCCAATTAGGACTGGTATGCGGGAATTGAATATTTTGCAGGGTTTATGCGGCACCAATTGGGTTTTTGACTCCAATTGTGGGCTCATATGGGCTGAGTATTATCCCATATAAAATATTCAAAAGTCTAAGTCTTCAAGGCTTCACCTTAGCTTGTCTTCAATCCTTCGCGATTTAAACTCGATCCTTAATTCTTGCTCCTTAAAATAATTCTTCAATGATCTTCATGTCTTCAAATTATCTTCAATAAATCTTCAATCACGAACTTCGAATCTCCAAATCTTCACTCAAAATTACTTTGCTCATATCTGTGTAAAAAGTCATCAAAATAACTCCAAAAATAGTGAAAATTATTAAGTTTCCACTTTTCATCTCTCAGACTCAAAAACACAAATATTAACAAAATAAGATATATTAGAGCATAAATTCATCCAAAAACATAATAAAATAGCTATAAAAATAGGGTTGTTTTTGCCTCGATCACCGGGTGAAGATATGCCCATTGGCCAATTTGAAGAGTGAGTTACATGGCTGATAATAGATGAACATGGAGCCAGTGATAGGATTAAATATGCATGAGTAGAAAAAGGAGGTGAATGTTTTCTTACCAGAATCCTCACATTGATCACGTGCATTTTGATCTGCAGCATATTGACCTTTGAAAAAATGTTCAAAAAAGCATGGTGAGATTGATTAGCTATGGAAATATTGCTGGTTAGATACAGAAAGAACTGAAAAGTCAATGTTTGATTTTATTCGCACCATTGGCTTGAGCTTAAAAAATGGTATGGTGTGATCCGGTCAAGTCGGGCTGACTTCTGCTGTGCTGGCTGCATGATCCAGGCTCAAAGACAAAAGCATTAACAGGTTCAGAGCAAGCTGTGTGTGATGAGGAAGGGCCATGCTGGTGGGCAGAAAACCTTGAATTGATTGACTGTGACAAGCCTGGTATAATTGTTGATTCAAATGTTTGTGTTATCAGATGAAAGGATAAAGGAGTTAGGAGGCCCTGCAGGAATGGGTCCCCTCTTGCGTTGTTAAGGAACCTTGCCCCTTAACTGCCTATTTGCCTTAGCTTGCAAAGCCTGGACTCAGGAGGAGTCATCGGAGGGCCTTTTTTCTTTTTCACCATCAGATTTATCTATCTTATTCATACACATGAGAGGTAACCTAAGTCAGGTACATGTGGTAATTTTTCCTTGGTTTTGCACATAGAGAAATGGAGTCTGATTGCGTAGAAAATGACATTAGTGTCTTTTGCATGTTGATCAAATGAGGATCATGGTCAAAAAAAAAAAAAAGAAAAGAAAAACTTAAACATGTAATTTAGTGCATTGATAAATTCATTTTTTCTTAGATGTTAGATGCATATAGATCCATACTTTATCATAATATAATAAAGTATAAGATAATGTCATTTAGACAAAATGATATATGTAAATATCAAAACTGAAACAACATGCAACCAAGTGCATTGATGAAATTTTTTTTGAGATATATAGACATTTATATTTGTTTATAATTCAGTGTAAGACAATGGCATTAAGTGTTAGAAATATATTGAACTCACTGGAATTTGCTGAACAGAATGATTGCTGCATATAGGCTTGACAAAGAATTAGACTGTGATGGCAGAGAAGAGAGCAATGGACATGAAGAAGAAGGAGAGCAGATGAGCTGTGGGTTGGAGATGACAAAAACGACGGTAAGGAAGTGAAGTTAGGAAAAGAGCAAAATATGCTGACCATAATTAAAAATGCCTGATTAGGTCAATCGTTGAGCAAAATGGTTGGTGGGATGAGGTCTAATCAACTGTCATGCTGTAATTAATGCAAGGTAAGCACCATTACTCTGCTGTCAAATTGAGATGAGCCACTAAGGGAATGTTTGTTTGTGTGGAAAATAATGTGTTGTATGGTTTTGATCCTCTTAGCTCTTGATAATTATCTTATTTATCATTATATATTTCCTTAATTGATTATCCAACAAAATCAACCTATCAGGATCAATATTAAAGATGTAAATATTAATTAAAAATAATATTATTATAAATAAACATTATAATATACAATATCTAATATATATAATATTATATTATACTCCCTCTGTTCCTTTTTAATTGTCCCTTTTAACTACTTTATTTGTTTAAGAAAAATAGTTATTTTGTTAAATTTTATACAAAATTTACTTTACTTTACCAAATTCCCCTAAATTTAATTGGTATAGTTTAGTTTTGCCAACTATCATATTTAATGAGTTTTGTGGTTTCAAAGCAGGGCAACTATGTCATTTTAATAGAGAGAGACAATTAAAAAGGAACAAGAGGTTGTGACAATTAAAGAGGAACGGAGGGAGTAATATATATATATATATATATATATATAATATAGGTTGAATTATAGGTCCACTGTTAAGAGGACAATGCATGTACAAAATAAGGCTAACTTCATTAATCAACACAGTGCATCCACATTTACATATACATATACATTAGATAATAACGTTAGATATATAACATAACAACCCTGATATAGAGCACAAAATACATGATAGGTACATAGTGTGACCGCTCTATATATCAAAGCAAAATGAGTGCACATACTGTGCTTCCAGCATGAAGTTAGAAGCCAAAATGTCATGGTTGTGGATCTTTGGTAGTTTCTTATAACTGCTGACCACAAGTATCTTCATATATAACTCGTAGACTCGACCAAAATATAGAGGGAAAAAAAAAGACTTTTGACATGACATAAATATGAAGATAGCGATGACGCATCTAAGCAGATGACTAAGGCTAGTCCTTGATCAATTTCCTTGCATTGCACAGCACAAAAGATTCGGGAATTAAGGCATAATGTGTCAATAGGTAAACAACAGGAAAAACTAACCAGTACTCAAAAGCATGAGCAGACTCACACTTGTTTAACCTTTGCACCTCGGGGAACTATCCTCTACTGAGTTTGAGTATGAGAATCAAAGTGATCTTGTTCCTTGCTTCTTTCATAAGTGGTTGATTCTTGCTTGATCTTTTTAGGTAAGTTCTGTTGAGCTTCACTATCAGAATTAGGTTGATCTTGTTCCCTGCTTTCCTCATTAAGAAAAGAACCTATTTTTATGATCATTTTCTTATGCTTTTTTTGTATTTTTATGTGTTATTTAACCCTATTTTATAAGTATTTGTGTTTTTAGGTCTTAAAGAGAAGAAAAGTGGAAACTTGTTATTTTTCACTATTTTTGGAGCTAAATTGATGACTTTTTACATAAATGTGGACTTAGCACTTTTGAGTGAAGATTTGGAGATTCGAAGTTCGTGATTGAAGATTTATTGAAGATAATTTGAAGATATGAAGACTATTGAAGAATTATTTCAAGAGGTAAGAATTGAGGATTGAGCTTAAATCGCGAAGGATTGAAGACGAAGCCCCTGAAGACTTTGAAGACATGAAATTTTGGATATTTTATATGGGATAATACTCAGCCCATATAAGCCCAAAATTGGAGTCAAAGCCCCAATTGGTGCCGCACAACCCAAAGAAATATTCAAATTCCCGCATACTAATCCTAGTTGGATTAGGATTCAACGCAGTCTCGGTAAAAAGACCATAACTTTCTGCTCAGACTTCCAAATAAGGCATGTGAGTAGACGTTGGAAAGCTAACTCCGAGATCTACAACTTTGCTTTAAAGCCCAAAGCCCAGTTCTGTCATCTACAAGCCCGAAATTGACGTCGAAGTTTCTGCACGATTCCAGAATTTTCCTGAAGACCAATTTTTACACTAGGAAGACTTTTAATCCAACTTGCAGACCAAGTTAAGGGTTAGAACGACCTAGGGGCTTGTAGAGTTGATTCCTAAGTCTATTAGGAGTCTAATTAGTCCACTATAAATACCCACCTTATGTAGTTTCCTAGATACAATTCTAGATCTCTTTTTCTCTTCATCTTTTATTTTTCTCTAGTTTTTCTCTAGTTTAAGAAGAGGGTGTCGTCCCCTCTCTTGAAGAGAGGGGTGCGATATCCCTAGTTGATACCAAGGGGAGAATTCATCAAGTTTGTAAGTTTTCTTATGCCTCTCATGGATCTTTGATCGGTCGTCAACAATCATAAAAATAAAATCCCAACAAACTCCTAACTAAGTAGATAGGGCAAGTAGGGGTCGATCCCACAGAGAAGGGTGATAGATTTTATCCGAAAATTTAGTCCTTAAAATCTCTCAAAAACAACACAGAAAACAGAGGTTGACAGAAAACAATTAAACAGAAAACAATTAAACTAGAAAACAAAACAAAGTAAATTAAATCTAAGTCTATAGCAGATAAGAAAGAAAACAATAATTAAGGATATACTTCTTCACCAATGGTAGAAAACAATCAAATTAATTATGGGTCCTTGATTTAAAAGATAAATTCAATATTAAATTCATGATGATAACTGGTCTAGGCAAAACCCTAACATGCTATTTAGGTAAGATTTCTCGCAAGAGCTTAAATTACCCCCTTTTCCTCCTAACTCATCGATTAGCCGCAAAGCCTTAAAGATTTGCTAGGATTCAAAGCATTAAGTTTTATTAATTCTTTCACACATGCTTAATAAATAAAACCATACAACAACCAGATAAATCTGATCACTGGCATGCAAACCCAATTAACCCGCCGTCAAGCGCAGCTAATTTGCTACATACAATCAAACTCATGTGTTAGCCTTGTTGTTTGGATCTAGCCAACAATCTCTCAAATTACCTCTTTAGTGGCCACATAAATTAATAAAGATCAAGATTGTAGAATTATAACAGAGTTTAACATGCTATCTATCAAGAATAAAATACCAAATTATAAGAACAAAAATCTCACCATATTTAATTGATTGAATTCACCAAAGGATCAGAAGTATTAAGAATTTAGCTACTCATGGATTCGGGAAAATCCATGAGCGGCATAAGAGTACTTACAGGACCTTGGAGGGCGAAATCTCCTTGCAAAATAGTTAGGTATGCCGCACCACCCTATAGCTAGAGAGGGTGGCGGCACCCTTTGCCTAAAAACTAGAAAATAAATCTAAAGAGAATTATGTGAATTGGTGTGTATAGGTGTATTACAGGAGGTGGCTATTTATAGTGGAACTAACCCTAGGAATTCCAATCCTAACTTGGAAAGGAGTCTAGGCCGGTTTTAGGGTCTAACTTGGAGTCCAAGTTGGATTAAAAGTCATCCTAGAGTAGAATCCAAGTTAAAATAGGATCCTGAAATTTTGCTGAATTCGTGCAGAAACTTCAACGGCATTTTCTGACTTGAAAACAGCAGAACTGGGTCTTGGACTTCAAAAGAAAGTTGTAGATCTCGGAGTTAGCTTTCCAACGAGTACTCATGGGCTTCAAACGGAGGTCTGAGCAGAAAGTTATGAATTTTCTACCAAAACTGCTCCTGAATCCTAATCCTGTTAGGACTAGAATCGGGAATCTACGGGATTTTGGTGTTTCCTTGGATTTAGGAGTCATTAATTGGGATTTTAATTCCAATTAATATTTTATATGAGTTGAGTATCTTCCCATATAAATTATCCATAAATACCAAAGCTTGAGGGCTTCTTCATAACTTGTCGTCAATTAAAACTCCAATTCTTCAATTCTTCCTCTTGAAAACGGCATCAAAATCTTCAATGGTCTTCAAGTCTCCAATTTATCTTCAAATGGTCTTCAAACACGAACTTCGAATCTCCAAATCTATGCTCAAAATTGCTTTGCTCAAATCTGTGTAAAAAGTCATCAAAATAGCTACAAAAATAGTGAAAAATAACAATTTCTCATTTTCACATCACTTAAAGACTAAAAACACAAATATTAATAAAATAGCATATAATTAAGCATAAATGGGTCTAAAAACATAGTAAAATAGCTATAAAAATAGGGTTGTTTTTGGCTCAATCAATCTTCCCAAATCCATGAGAAGCTAAATTTTTAAATACTTCTAATCCTTTGGTGAATTAAATCAATTAATTATGGTGAGATTTGTGTGCTTACAATTTGATATTTATTCTTGGTTGATAGTTTGCTAATCTCTGTTTTATTTTATGATCTTGATGATTGTTGATTTAGAACTGCAACTAATGATGTAATTGGATAGATGTATAGTTAAATCTAAGTTTAGAGTGAGAACTCAAGTTTGATTGTATGGTAACAAATTGGAGACGTTTAGAAACGGTCCAATGGGATTGGTAAACCTTATTTAATAAGTTTGGTTTTACTTTTTATGCATGTGTGAATAATTGTTCTTAATGCTTTATTCTTATCAATCTTTCACCCTGAGAAGAAAATTGATTGTTAAGTAATAAAAGGGATAATTTAACCTGAGAGGGATCTTTATCTAATAAGCATGTTAGGGTTTCCCTAGACCAATTATCTAATTGAGAATAAAATATTAAATTCATCTTTTGAATCAATGATCTATAGTTAATTGATTGATTTCTACCATTGGAGAAGAAATATGCTTTCTTATTATTGTTTTCTTTATTAATTACTATAGTTTATATTTAATTTATTTTGATTTATTTTTAGTTTAATTGATTTTCTTTTTAATTGCTATTTTTTTAATCCCCTGTTTTTGAGTGATTCTTAGAGAAGATTCTATCTTTGGATAAGTCTATTCCCCTTCTCTGTGGGATTCGACCCCTGCTTGCCCTATCTACTTAGTTAGGTTTTGTGGGGATTATTTTTATGATTGTCGATGACCGATCATAAATTTTGGCGTCGTTGCCGGGGAAGAAAGGAAAAGACTGAAGATTTAATCATCTCTAGAATTTTCTTTTGTCTTTACATTTTCTATATAAAAAAATTTTTGCGTTATAAAAAAAATTTCTTGTTTTTGCGTTAAATAATTAAAAAAAATTCTTTTCTTTTTGCGATAAAAAAAATTTGCGTTTTCTAAAGAAAAAAAAACAATATTTCTTTTATTTTTTGTTTTGAAATTTTGAAATTTTTGTTTAAGAACTTTTACTACTAATTTTTCTTTTGAGATTTTGTTTTTCTAGAAAAAGATCCAATGGAGCAATCACGTTCGTTAAGGGAGTTGAATTTCAATTCTGAAGTGTCATCCCTCTGCATTGATTATCCAGCAATGGATATGTCCTACAAATTGACGTCTGGAGTGATCCGTATGCTGCCAATTTTTCAAGGTGAATTCAATGAGAATCCTCATAAGCACTTACAAAGTTTCTTCATCAAATGCGCTACGATCACTGGAATGCCTGAAGAGCAAGTGAAGCTGCAAACTTTTCCATCCACTTTTGAAGGAAAAGCAATAGATTGGTTCAGAAGTCTGCCTCCAAGATCCATAACTTCTTGGAAAGAAATGGAAAGAGCATTTTTGACCAAGTACTTTCCAGAAGCAAAGCGTGCTGATGTCAGAAGGAGAATCACTACTTGTTAAAAGTAACCCAACGAGAAGTGGCACCAATACTGGGAGAGGTACAACAAGATTTGCGCAAGTTGCCCATACCACAACCTTTTTGAGGCGCTCTTGATTCAGTAATTTTACGATGGACTCTCCTACGAAGATCGAACTTATATTGATGCTGCCAGTAGAGGAAGTCTGACACTCAAGACCCCTGAAGAAGCAAGGAAGATACTCAACACCATGGCTGAGAGCGTATACTAATTCACCACAATAAGAGAAAATTCATCATCAAGAATGCCAAAACCAGACTTTGACATGAAAGAATTCGTGAATCGTACTGACTCTGCTATATCCTCATCAACTACTCAATTTGAAAATTTAGCTAAGATGTTTGCCGAATTCATGAGTGTTCATTCACAAGCTTCTGTGCATCCTTCATATATACCTCAAAGGCATATGAATGCGTATATAAATGGATTGAACAACTCACAAGGGCATAGAGTCAATTTAATTGAAGGAACTCAATAGTGGTATGAACGAAAGGAATCACCAGCTGTTCCATCTCCACCTTCAGTATCACCACCTTCTGCACCTGTTTTCCCTGTGATGCAACCACCAATTGCTGTATCTAATGTGCTAGTGCCGAGTGATGAGGATATTTCGGCTAAGAGCAAGGAGGATCGACCTACTTCATCATCAAAAGCTTTTCGACCTCGATCAAGATTCGAAGGGATGAAAAAGATGGAAACTATTCACGGTCCACCACCGTTTCCTCAAAGGTTTGCACCAAAAAGAACAACATGCAGTGAAGAAAGCCAACTCGATCCACTTAGTAGATTAAAGGTTTCATGAAGGCATCAAGAGCCAGAAATTGAAGCAACATTGTCATGGGAAGAACCTATCCAATCTAATCCAAAGATTGGAAGTAAATTTCATGATGTTGCTGACATCCCAATCGTGAAGAAAGTTGAAAGAGTGTCAAGCGAAACAAGGAATGATTTGGAACCATATGAACTTGATTTGCAGGACTCCTTTCAATTTTTCTTCAATTATGACGATGATGAGCCCTACATGGTCTGCGTCCCTGCTTTACCAACGAAGGATTCCAAGATTGTGCAAGACGAATCAGAAGCACTGAAAGAAGAAACCAAGATGGTCATCCCTCCACTTCCTCTTCCACAATTTGCAGATCCCAAAGAAGAGCCACCAGACAATGAGCAATTTGGACATTCTGAGTTAAAAGACACAAGTGTGCAACATTTTGTTGATAACCAACTTTTGGAACATGAAGATCAAGATTTCTTGGGAATCAACAAGTTTCTTAAGTTTGAATGCTTTGGAGAGATCAAACACGAGGAATGGATATATATGGATCAATTCTTCTCTGAGGATAAGCAAATTTGCCAAGACGAGGACACTTTCCAAAGGCAAGATGAGAGCAATGCTAATCAAGAATGCCGAAAGCACCCATTGCATCAATCACTCACTGCAACAAAGATGGCATTGTCATTCCTAGCCATTCATGGAGTCGCCCTCAAACAAATTGGTGATTTCTTTCCTTATCTCTTCTTTTAACTTTCATATTTTTGTGCTCAAATTCTTCCCATCTCACCATATTTGCTTTTTGCTTTGAAGTGGTATGATCCACCCTAACAAAGGGAGATAGAGGAAAGTCTAGCCAAAGACATTAAAGAAAGGCGTTGCTTGGGAGGCAACCTAAGAATTTACTAACATTTTACTCCCTTTTTAGTTTTGTTTTTCTTTTTCTTTTTAGGGTTTCATATTAAGGAAACAAGCCGAACAAATGGAGTTTACGTTTTGGACAATTGCAAAAAGGAATTTGAATGGAGATGAGTTTCAGAAGCAACAAGATATTGAATGGAGCTTATGCTTAAAAGTAGAGAAGCTTTCTTTAACCCTATCTATTTATTTTCTTTGCATTGTTTTGCTTTGATTGATTATTGCTTTGATTGCTTGCCTATTCCTTGATTTAACTTGGTCGTTTGCATTTATTTTCTATGCTTTGATTTGGATCTTTATAATGACTTATGTTATGAATGCCATGATTGATGCTTTGAATTGCTTAAATTGCTTGAATGGGTCGACACTTTCTTTGTGAGTCAAGTATTTCATTAGCACATCTATTTAGTCATCACACTTATGAGGGACACAACACACGTTTGCATTCACATGATTTTTCCAAAAATTTCAAAAACTCAAATTTTTGATTTTTTGTTAAAATTCATACATTGAGGACAATGTGTCTTTTAAGCGTGGGGGAGAGAGTCTACATGCATAGATCCATACCATGAAAATTTGTCACGCCCCGACTCGGGATCGAGCACGGACAACCGCCGTGATACCTCGTAATGCGTGTCGCGCGTCACACGCACACAAGGTCTCGCGAAGCGTCAGTATGAAGGCCAAAATAAAACAAAATAATAACAATTCAAATGCAGATAAGATGTAAAACATAGTTCCGAAATTCTAACATTAACATTAGAGCCTCAGGCTCAAATCAAAGGAAATAAACATTTATGTCAAGAAATTTCCTTTCAGCGGAAGCATAAACAAGGCCAAAGCTAAATCCAAGGGATATATAAAAGAAATCAACGGATAGATTACGACTGCCAGTGGAACCTATACGTAGTGAGTAGTACCTCTACGGAGTAAACTGGTCTCCTAAGCCACCGACTCGGCACATCAAGGAAAGCACGACTCTATAATCCTGAAATCACAACAACAATAGCGGGGTGAGTACAAAATATGTACCCAGTGAGTGAGCCACCCTCAAAAGAGAACCAGAAGAGGGTGGGGTGCACTCACAACCAAAACAATTTATAAAAAAAAACAGATTAAAATATAAGTAATCGATAATAACAAAACCATGAGTTAAAATCCGGTTCTCGGTTTAAAACCATGCAAGAAAGCTGCCATCAAATCGTATCCGAAGCGACCTTGGCCCGAGTCAACCTTCGGAACCGTCAGGGGCATTTTCGTCATATCATATTATAAATACAAACCATGCCCGTTCCCCTAACATTGACCTGGGTCCAACATTGCGTGGTGGCCGCAACACACCCAGTTTGGCTCTCCCATGCACACGCCAACGGCTAGCTTGCGTGTCGGGCCTGGAGCCGACGGACCATGTGGATCCATAACACAATAACCATGGTCCGCCTAATATGTCCAAGTACTAGCTAGTATACCACCAAACAAGCCATACGTACTCCCTGGATTGCGTCCAATCCACGAGTCCCCGTATACTTTTCAACTGCTCAAAACCGTTTTAAGGTTTGCTCATGCACCCAAAGATATTTTAATAAAAATCACTTATAAAACACGTCAATAAAACAGTAATAAAAACAGTTTCCTCAACGGGTTCTCTGTTGAAATAAGCCCACTCACAGTTCGGGGTCTCGTATACCCCCAAAATCCGTCCTCTGTGAGCCAAATCAAGCGTCCCGACCGGCGTCTCTGTCACCTAGTGGAGGGAACCAAAAATCAAAGTTATCAGTATAAAAAAAATCCAATAAAAACAATGAAGATACAAATGAAATATAATAAAATTCCCAAAGACTCATACACGTGTCTAACTAAGGCGTTATTTACTCTCGGAACGGTTCTAAGAATTTAAAGTCTCTTTTCGTGACTAAATCGGCATTTTCTAGCACTTAGGGGTAAAATCGTAATTTTCCCACTAAGGGTAAAATGGTAATTTCACTTATATTCACCCGTAACTATGCTTAATAATCAATTTTGGACTTTTAGGGGCAATTTAGTCATTTTTGGGGTCCGACTTAAGCTTAGGGGCAAACTTTTTTTTTTTTGGGTTCGGACCGGGTAGCCGGTTGGCCTTCTGGCTTGTCGCCGGTGACCCCGAATATTTTTTTTTCCAGCCCCTAAACTATCAATTTTTACACCATTCATCATCTAAAATTTGCCTCATAATACACCCAAATCATTCTAATGTCAATAACAACTTCAAAATCAACATCAACACCAACTTACCCATAATTTAAACAATAAATCACTTTCCAACCAAGCTCCTCCTTCACCCAAACTTCAACTTTAATTAATTAAAAATTAAAAATTAAACTCAATAATTCCCACTTAAATTCTTAATTTTAATACTCCTAATTTTCTAATTAAACCATGGTATTACAATTCTCCTCTCCTTAAATGAATTTCGTCCGCGAAATTATGAACGAACATACCTTAATAATAAAAAAGGTACAGATATTGCTTGCGCATCGCTTCCTCAGGCTCCCAAGTCATTTCCTCAACAGTTTGACTCCTCCAAAGAACTTTCACAATTGGAACTTGCTTATTTCGAAGGTTCTTCATTTGCCGATCTAATATTGCTACCGGTTGCACTTCAAAATTCAACTTTTCATCTAGTTCAACCGGCAAAGCTTGTAATATATGAGATGGATCCGGAACATACTTTCTCAACATAGACACGTGGAATACATCGTGAATTCGCCCAAGTTCCGAGGGCAAGTTCAGTCTATAAGCCACTGGACCAATCCGCTCTACAATCTCAAATGGTCCAATATAACGAGGAGCGAGTTTTCCGCCTTTACGAAACCGGATCACACCTTTCCATGGGGAGACTTTCAAGAAAACTGCATCACCGACTTCAAACTCTAGATCTCTTCGTCTAATATCAGCATAACTCTTTTGTCGATCTTGTGCTACTTTAAGGCGGTCTCTAATCAGCTTCACCTTCTCAACCATATCATCAACCAACTCAACATTAAACAATCTTCGTTCTTCCACTTCATTCCAACACACTGGAGTTCTACATTTCCGCCCATAAAGTGCTTCATAAGGAGCCATGCCAATACTAGCTTGATAGCTATTGTTGTAAGCAAACTCCGCTAAAGCCACATAGTTGTCCCAACTACCTTGAAACTCCAATATACAAGCCTGAAACATATCTTCCAGTGTCTGAATAGTCCTTTCAGACTGACCATCAGTTTGGGGATGAAATGCAGTGCTAAATTTTAGCCTCGTCCCCATTGCATTTTGTAACTTAGGCCAAAATCGAGATGTAAATCTAGGATCTCGATCCGACACTATAGAAACAGGCACACCATGAAGTCTCGCGATTTCTGCAACATAGAGTTTTGCTAGCTTTTCAATAGAAAAAGTGTTTTTGACAGGAAGAAAATGTGCAGACTTGGTGAGCCGATCAACAATCACCCAAATGGCATCGTGCCCATGGCGAGTTCTTGGCAACCCAACAATGAAATCCATGGTGATATGCTCCCACTTCCATTCCGGTATTGGCAATGGTTGTAGGGTTCCAGCGGGTTTTTGATGTTCTGCCTTTACTTGTTGGCACACCAAGCATCGGGCCACAAATTCCGCAATATCTCTTTTCATGCCCGGCCACCAATAGCTTTCTCGGATTGTCCGATACATTTTAGTGCTTCCCGGATGCAAGGCATAAGCTGAAGAATGAGCCTCCTCTAAAACTGCCCGTTTCAATTCCGCATTGTCTGGTACACACACTCTACGAAGCTTCTGTAAAACTCCATCATCTCGGAGAGAATATTCACTAGGCATCCCCAAGTACAATTTCTCCAACTCTGCACTTAGTTTCGCATCTACTTCTTGTGACTCCCTAATTTGATCCACCAAAGTTGGTCGAACCTCAAATATAGCTAGGAGGGTTCCTTCATACCCGCCAATAAGGTGTGCTCCCGCAGAGCGAATTCCGACTAGTTGAGGAAGGTAAGAAATGATCCTAGCCATGGTGGTGGATGATTTCCGACTCAAAGCATCTGCCACAACATTTGCCTTCCCAGGATGGTAGTCGATGACAAGATCATAATCTTTAATCAACTCTAACCATTTTCTTTGCCTCATATTCAATTCTTTCTGGGTCATCAAGTACTCTAGACTCTTGTGATCGGTAAAAATTCGACATACTTCCCCATACAGATAATGTCTCCAAATTTTCAAAGCAAACACCACAGCGGCCAACTCCAAATCGTGCGTGGGATAGTTCTACTCATGCTTCTTTAACTATCGAGATGCATAAGCAATCACTTTACCATCTTGCATAAGCACACACCCCAAGCCTTGTTGAGATGCATCACTATAAACCACATAACCTACGCCGCTAGTGGGAAGTGTCAAAATCGGTTCAGACACTAACCGTTGCTTGAGCTCTTGAAAACTCTGCTCACATTTATCATCCCATTCAAAAGGTACTCCCTTCCGAGTCAATCGTGTAAGCGGAGCAGCAATCAACGAAAAGCCCTTTACAAACCGTTGGTAATACCCTACTAAACCAAGGAAACTTCTAATTTCCGTAACCGTCCTCGGACTTTCCCAATTCAAGATAGCCTCTATCTTAGCCGAGTCCACACATATTCCATCTTTGGAAACAATATGCCCTAGAAAACTCACTTGAGTGAGCCAAAACTCACACTTGGATAACTTCGCATACAATTGATGTTCTCGCAAAGTTTGGAGAACTAAGCGAAGGTGTCGGGCATGCTCATTCACATCTGTAGAATAGATCAAAATATCATCAATAAACACAATCACAAACTTGTCTAGGTACGGATGCAAAATTCGGTTCATCAAATCCATGAAAGCAGCTGGGCAATTAGTCAGACCGAATGACATTACCATAAATTCATAATGCCCGTATCTAGTTCGGAAAGCCGTCTTTTCAACATCCCCGGGGCG
The DNA here is from genome assembly GCA_001974825.2 of Corchorus olitorius. Classification (NCBI taxonomy): domain Eukaryota; kingdom Viridiplantae; phylum Streptophyta; class Magnoliopsida; order Malvales; family Malvaceae; genus Corchorus; species Corchorus olitorius. Next base: position 705 of record AWUE01014864.1, on the reverse strand, counting down.
AATCTTCAACTGATGATAACCTGACCTTAAATCAATCTTTGAAAACACTCCGGCACCCCGAAGTTGGTCAAACAAATCATCAATTCTCGGCAATGGGTACTTATTCTTGATGGTTACCCGGTTCAATTGCCGATAGTCCACACACAAGCGCAAACTCCCATCCTTCTTCTTGACAAATAATACCGGGGCACCCCAAGGAGAAGTACTTGGTCTAATGAATCCCTTGTCCAACAATTCTTTCAACTGTAGCTTCAATTCCCTCAGCTCAGCAGGTGCCATTCTATATGGTGGAATAGAGATTGGGTTTGTGCCAGGAAACTACATCAATGGCAAAATCAAATTCTCTATCTGGAGGCAAACCTGGTAACTTTTCCGGAAACACATCGGAGAACTCATTAACCACCGGAATATTACTACAATCCTCGCTAGCCTGAGACAAATCTTTCACGTGGGCTAGAAAACGTCAAACATCCCCTTACTAATTAATTTTCTAGCCTTGACAACAGAAATGAGGCGAGTTCTCAGAGCATCTAACTCACCTTGAAATTTAATCACCGGAAAGTTGGGTTTCTTCAACATCATGGTCTTGGTTTCACAGTCAATCTGAGCCCATGCTTATTCAACCAATCCATACCCAAAATCACATCAAAGTCATAAATTTCCAATGGAATCAGATCCGCTTCAAACACCATATGTCCCACCAAT
>AWUE01014863.1:0-16815 GCA_001974825.2 Corchorus olitorius | reverse complement strand
TATATCTGCATACTGCGAGAACCCATAGCTTACATATGAGTGCTCCGCCCCAGTATCAATCAAAGCTCTTGCATAATTCCGGAACAATATAATGGTACCTAAGGGTTAGGCATGACATACGATTTAACTCTATTGACATTTACTACTAACGAGAAGGGAAAAATAAAATAATTTAATGAAAATATAATTATCACAAACAACAAATTAAAGTCTTACCCGTAATGGAATTCGGGTTGTCCTGAGCAGTCTTCTCGAGTCATAGTGTACAGTCGGGTCTAGAACTACTATCCCGAGTATTGAACCCCGATACCAGAGGCTTCTCTTCCGGAAGCTATGTGGGCAGCAGTAGTATAACGACCAGTATTAAAGTTCCTGCCACCACTATTTGCTTGAGTCTGTGTGCCCTGCCAATACGGGCAATCCCTACGAAGGTGATCCCGACTACCGCACTGAAAACACTTAGCAGGTAACGGGCAAGGTCCATCGTGGTCGTTGCGGCAATTCCTACAAACACTACCTCTCCTTGAAGACTGATTATTAGAATTAGTTCCCTTGGCAGGTTTGCCAAACCGCGATGCCTGGGGGGAACCAACAGAGCTACCATGTGAGCCCCCATCCGATGAGTCTGAACTACGGCTCTTTTTTGAAAAAGGCTCAAACGAAGAGTCTGAGTCCTGTCTTTTGCCTTTCCCCTTAAAGAATCTACTGAAGAACCCCGATTTCTGTTTTGTCTTACGAGTTGCTTGTGACACTAGTTCTGCTTGCTTTGCTGTATCTACCAGATGACTATATGGCACAGTTCTTGTCGTATCTGTGATCAGGGAAGATATTGAAGACTGCAAATCTAAAGCCAAGCCATTCGCAAATCGAGCACACAATAAGTCTTCATTCGCTCCCGGCATGTGTCTAAACAACCTCCTCAACTTGTTATCATACTCACTAACCGACATATCTCCTTGTTTTAATGCCAAAAATTCACCAGAGATGCGTCCCTTTTCGAACTTGGAGTAATACTCTATGTTGAACTCTGATAAGAAATTCTCCCAAGTTACCGGACCGCCTACTCGATCTTTCACACTAACCCACCAAGCCTTGGCATCTTCATCCAATAATCTGGATGCGATCTTTACTCGATCAGAATCTTCAAGTTCCATATCATCAAAGGCATTAATAACAGAATCCAACCAATCTTTAGCCGTAATAGCATCCTTTTTGCCCAAAAAGGTAGTAATACCCAAATTCCTCACTTCCTTCAGTTTCTTAGAAAGGGGAGGAGGACCACCATAAACAGGAGGCGGAGGCGGAACATATTGTCCTTGGCCAACTGGTGGTTGGGCCGCTTCATATTGTGGAATTTGGGTCTCAAATCTTTGACGCCAATCCATAAACGCCTCATATGGAAAACAAGGTGGAGGTGGCACCTGTTGCCATTGTGGTGGCGGAGGTGGGTCAACATTTAAATTCTCATTAGTGGGACTAGAGTGCACGGAGGACTCTTCCTCGGCATCCTCGGGCAACCGGTGAGGAAGCCTTTGTAGCGGGGGACGCCCTCGACCGCGACCCCGTCCGGGAGCACTTCTTGGTGGCATATCACTCTACAAAAGATCAAATTGTTTAGATAATGAAATTATGATTATAGATTAATCAAAAAGAATTCCCTAGACTCACTACGGTTCCACTGGACTTGTACTTTTGCAGGAAAGAGTAGTAAAAATCAACGAGCTTTGATACCAACAAAATTGTCACGCCTCGACTCGGGATCGAGCACGGACAACCGCCGTGATACCTCGTAATGCGTGCCGCGCGTCACACGCACACAAGGTCTCGCGAAGTGTCAGTATCAAGGCCAAAATAAAACAAAATAATAACAATTCAAATGCAGATAAGATGTAAAACATAGTTCCGAAATTCTAACATTAACATTAGAGCCTCAGGCTCAAATCAAAGGAAATAAACATTTATGTCAAGAAATTTCCTTTTAGCGGAAGCATAAACAAGGCCAAAGCCAAATCCAAGGGATATATAAAAGAAATCAACGGATAGATTACGACTGCCAGTGGAACCTATACGTAGTGAGTAGTACCTCTACGGAGTAAACTGGTCTCCTAAGCCACCGACTGTATAATCCTGAAATCACAACAACAATAGCGGGGTGAGTACAAAATATGTACCCAGTGAGTGAGCCACCCTCAAAAGAGAACCAGAAGAGGGTGGGGTGCACTCACAACCAAAACAATTTATAAAAAAAAACAGTTTAAAATATAAGCAATCGATAATAACAAAACCATGAGTCAAAATCCGGTTCTTGGTTTAAACCATGCAAGAGGGCTGCCATCAAATCGTATCCAAAGTGACCTTGGCCCGAGTCAACCTTCGGAACCGTCAGGGGCATTTTCGTCATATCATATTATAACTACAAACCATGCCCGTTCCCCTAACGTTGGCCTGGGTCCGGCATTGCGTGGTGGCCACAACAGACCCAGTTTGGCTCTCCCATGCACACGCCAACGGCTAGCTTGCGTGTCGGGCCTGGAGCCGACGGACCATGTGGATCCATAACACAATAACCATGGTCCGCCTAATATGTCCAAGTACTAGCTAGTATACCACCAAACAAGCCATACGTACTCCCTGGATTGCGTCCAATCCACGAGTCCCCGTATGCTTTTCAACTGCTCAAAACCGTTTTAAGGTTTGCTCATGCACCCAAAGATATTTTAATAAAAATCATTTATAAAACACGTCAATAAAACAGTAATAAAAACAGTTTCCTCAACGAGTTGAAGTAAGCCCACTCACAATTCGGGGTCTCGTATATCCCCAAAATCCGTCCTCTTTGAGCCAAATCAAGCGTCCCGACCGGCGTCTCTGTCGCCTAGTGGATGGAACCAAAAATCAAAGTTATCAATATAAAAAAAATCCAATAAAAACAATGAAGATACAAATGAAATATAATAAAATTCCCAAAGACTCATACACGTGTCCAACTATGGCGTTATTTACTCTCGGAACGGTTCTAAGAGTTTAAAGTCTCTTTCCGTGACTAAATCGGCATTTTCTAACACTTAAGGGTAAAATCGTAATTTTCCCGCTAAGGGTAAAATGGTAATTTCACTTATATTCACCCGTAACTATGTTTAATAATCAATTTTGGACTTTTAGGGGCAATTTAGTCATTTTTGGGGTCCGACTTAAGCTTAGGGGCAAAATTTTTTTTTTGGGTTCGGACCGGGTGAAATCGGTCCGGTCCGACCAAACCGGTTCGGACCGATCAAGCCGGCTCATGAGCCGATCGGCTCGAGCCGGTTGGCCGAGCCGCAGTTGGCCCAAGTCACAGCAGGCGCTGGCCTGCCTGGTGCGCAGGCCAGGGGCCTGCTGGCTTGTCTCCGGCGACCCCGAATATTTTTTTTCCAACCCCTAAACTACCAATTTTTAGACCATTCATCATCTAAAATTTGCCTCATAATACACCCAAATCATTCTAATGTCAATAACAACTTCAAAATCAACATCAACACCAACTTACCCACAATTTAAACAATAAATCACTTTCCAAGCAAGCTCCTCCTTCACCCAAACTTCAACTTTAATTAATTAAAAATTAAACTCAATAATTCCCACTTAAATTCTTAATTTTAATACTCCTAATTTTCTAATTAAACCATGGTATGACAAAATTTTTCAAAAATTTTGAATTTTCACACATATATATATATTAAGAAATTGATTTGATTATGATTAATGAATGCTTAGAATTTTTAAGAATGCTTTATTCATTGATTGATTTTTAGCATGTTATCTTATTTCTTAGAATTAGGTATAATTAGAGTTTGTGATAAAAACATATTTATTCATTGCTTCTATAATTATCTATTTCTAGAACTTGTGTTTAATCTTGTTGAAATTATAATTATGAAAGTATGTTATGGATATGTCAAGAACAAGTGTGGGGGACTACTTATATAAAAGGGTATTTAAAAAAAAATTTATTAAAAAGTGTTTTCATGAAAGAGAAGAAGAGGTATTTCCGAGTCACTTTTCCATAGTTGTCACTTTTTTAAAACAAAGGCGTTAGTAACCTTGAAAGAGGATTAGAGGCATGGAATTGCGAAAATATTGTCCCTCTGAAGAAAAGAAAAGTGCTAGTAGCCTCCAAAATAAAAATAAAATGGGAGTTAGTAACCCCAAATCATGAACACTTCGAGGTTAGTAACCTCTAAATTTTTTAAAAAATAATTACCCTTTGAAAATCTATTATAACCCACGAAAACTCTTGATTTGTATCCATGATATTATTTTCCTTTGAGTAATGGAGATAAAGATGAATATACAAGCGTATGGAAAGAAGTAATTATAGGATGTGATGAATGATGAGTGATTAGAACTACTTTAATTATGGTTACTTAAGAATAAAGATGCTTGCTATTTCTTAATCTTTTGAATTGAGTGCTCTTATTATTCTTTGTTATTCTGATTTCATGATTGCATTAATCCTTGATATGTGTATGTATTTAAAAATTGATTTTTCGAAAAGAATGGTTTTTAAATATTAAACTTAGATTTGTATAAAAAATTTGTTCTATTTTTCATACTAACCCATGAGTTTATCGAGTCAGTTTAAACATGTTTGTGGGTGTCGTCCTAGTTAAGTAAACCCTCAGGTGACATAACATCTCCTGAGTACCTCTATCAGTCTCAGGTTTAAATGGCTTGCGTCACGTGCTAAGTGCCGCCGTACACCTACGAAAGTGGAATCTTTTTATGCATTAGTTTGCTAGGGACTAACAAAGGTTTAGTGTGGGGGAATTATTATCGAGCCAAAATATACCCTATTTTTATGATCATTTTCTTATGCTTTTTTTGTATTTTTATGTGTGATTTAACCCTGTATTATAAGTATTTGTGTTTTTAGGTCTTGAAGACAAGAAAAGTGGAAACTTGTTGTTTTTCACTATTTTTGGAGCTAAATTGATGACTTTTTGCACAAATATGGACTTAGCACTTTTGAGTGAAGATTTGGAGATTCGAAGTTCGTGATTGAAGATTTATTGAAGATAATTTGAAGATATGAAGACTATTGAAGAATTATTTCAAGAGGCAAGAATTGAGGATTGAGCTTAAATCGCGAAGGATTGAAGATGAAGCCCCTGAAGACTTTGAAGACATGGAATTTTGGATATTTTATATGGGATAATACTCAGCCCATATAAGCCCAAAATTGGAGTCAAAGCCCCAATTGGTGTCGCACAACCCAAAGAAATATTCAAATTCCCGCATACTAATCCTAGTTGGATTAGGATTCAACGCAGTCTCGGTAAAAAGGCCATAACTTTCTGCTCAGACCTCTAAATAAGGCGTGTGAGTAGGCGTTGAAAATTTAACTCCGAGATCTAAAACTTTGCTTTGAAGCCCAAAGCCCAGTACTGCCATCTTCAAGCCCGAAATTGATGTTGAAGTTTATGCACGATTCTAGAAGTTTCTTGAAGACCAATTTTTACTCTAGGAAGACTTTTAATCCAACTTGGAGACCAAGTTAAGGGTTAGAACGACCTAGGGGCTGTTAGGGGTGATTCCTAAGTCTATTAGGAGTCTAATTAGTCCATTATAAATACACACCTTATGTAGAACCCTAGATACAATTCTAGATCTCTTTTTCTCTTCATCTTTTATTTTTCTCTAGTTTAAGAAGAGGGTGCCACCCCCTCTCTTCAAGAGATGAAGAGAGGGGTGCGATATCCCTAGTTGATGCCAAGGGGAGAATTCATCAAGTTTGTAAGTTTTCTTATGCCTCTCATGGATCTTCCCAAATCCATGAGAAGCTAAATTTTTAAATACTTCTTATCTTTTGGTGCGCTTATGATTTGATATTTATTCTTGGTTGATAGGTTGCTAATCTCTGTTTTATTTTATGATCTTGATGATTGTTGATTTAGAACTGCAGCTAATGATGTAATTGAATAGATCTATAGTTAAATCTAAGTTTAGAGTGAGAACTCAAGCTTGATTGTGTGGTAACAAAATGGAGACGCTGAGAAACTGTCCAATGGGATTAGTAAACCTTATTTAATAAGTTTGGTTTTACTTGTTATGCATGTGTGAATAATTGTTCTTAATGCTTTATTCTTATCAATCTTTCACCCTGAGAAGGAAATTGATTGTTAAGTAATAAAAGGGATAATTTAACCTGAGAGGGATCTTTATCTAATAAGCATGTTAGGGTTTCCCTAGACCAATTATCTAATTGAGAATAAAATATTAAATTCATCTTTTGAATCAATGATCTATAGTTAAATTGATTGATTTCTATCATTGGAGAAGAAGTATGCTTTCTTATTATTGTTTTCTTTATTAATTGCTATAGTTTAGATTTATTTATTTTACTTTATTTTTAGTTTAATTGCTTTTCTTTTTAATTGCTATTTTTTTAATCCCCTGTTTTTGAGTAATTCTTAGAGAAGATTCTATCTTTGGATAAGTCTATTCCCCTTCTCTGTGGAATTCGACCCCTGCTTGCCCTATCTACTTAGTTAGGTTTGATAAGACCAAATTGAATGCTTATTTTCAATATGATTTTGCCTTGTTTTAGTAGTCATAAGTATTTATTTACCCTCATATTTCTCATATTTGTGTTTTCAGGACCATTTAGAGCCATTATTTAAGATTATGAAGATTTGGAGCAATTTTGGATCAATTTGGTAGAATTATTTGATTTTGGCCATTTTTAGCTCATGAGCCCATTGGAGCCCATTAAGCCCTGAAGGTAGCTTGAATTATTGAAGATTCAAATCTGATTTCTATAGGCCCAATTCGCATATCTTAATGCCTAAAGATGATTTTCAAGCCCAATCAGCAATTATGATGCCGTAAATAATTGATGATTGGAGAAATTCCAAATCCTAGTCAAAGAAGGATTCATAAGTGCAGTTTCGGTAAAAAAATCATATCTTTTAATCTAGAGCTCAGAAAAATACATATGATATACCGTTGGAAAATTGACTTCAAGCGCTACGACTTTGCTTTTGACCTCGAGAGCTAATTTTGATGGGAAGAATGTCGATTTTGCCCTTGAAGTTTCTGGACAGATTTGATCAACTATCCTAATTGACTTAGGAATTGCTTAGCTGACTTTGGAGAAGCTATGGACGGTATGGCAGTTGTAAATTGATGATGTGGAGTGCTCTAATTGGCTATTGATGAAGATGCTAATTAATGAAGATATACTTGAACCAATCAAAAACCAATCAAAGCTCATTACTTGGAGACAAAGTTAATGTAATTCTTAGTTAGAATAGGACTAGAATTTAGATGTCTATCTTGCCCTTTATGCCGCCTAATCTAAGGGTTGGTATTGAATGTCATAAGGGTAGGATGTGTCTTAGGTTTGCCTATAAATATGTAAGATCATCTTAGGATTTGTCATAACTCTGAGAACTCACAATTGAAGTAAGTCGACTAAGGAGAGAATCTCCTCTTGTTGTCGACATCCTTAGGGTGTCTCACCCTTGTCAACCTCTCTCTCCTTTGTTTTGTAAGTATGTCTCTCATGATTGCTTCAATCATGAGTGAGTAGTTCCTTTAATACTTTTCCCCTTTGAACCCTTAAGTTATGAATTAATTATTTTACACCTATGGTGAGATCTTGTGCTTTAATTTTATATCAATTGATTGATGAATTGATGATAATTCATTATGCATATGTCGACTTGATTGATGTATGTATGATTGGCTGGATTTGATTTGATGATTTAATCTCTTTGATAAACAAGTTTTCATGCTAACCTGCATTTGTTGTTTAGATTTCTATAATTCAGTAACCTCCGTAACCTCTGTCAATTTAGTTAAGCCGCTAAAGTGGATAGTACACTCTCCAGGATTAGATTTATATTTCTTCTTGCGATCTAAAACCTGGAAATGTAAGATCTTGTATACTCTGCCCTCAACAACTTTTTTATTAGTAAACCTATGCAAGCAGTCACCTGGATGACCACTTCCATGGAATTTCCCTAAAACAATACATGACAATATCATTGCAGGTCTAGAGAAAAGAGCTGGAAAGAAGTAAAGGTGATCAACAAACCATGTCATCCACCAAGAGCAGGTCAGCATTGATGGGCTGAGTCTGTGTAGGGAGAATTGTCTCCCACTTCCTTGCAACTCTTGCTATCACATAGGCCTTAAGAGAAGGCTTGAGCTGAGACAACCGAGCATGGATGAGCGCAATTGAGTCCTGAAATAGAAAAAAAGGCAGAGAGGCAACAATGAGAAAAGAAATCCAAGAAACGACATTCAAAATGAAGGAAAGGCGTGCAGAATAGAGCAAGGGCAAAAAAAACAAAAAAAATAATAGAGGGCAACAACGAAATTCCCAAAAGAAGTAAGACATACAGGCATAAGAGATTCTCCAGAACCTCCAAAAAACAAAAACAGGAAAATGCGATAAAAGTCCAGAAAAAAGCAAATATAAAAACAACCAACCTTGTCAGAGAGTGTGAGAGCCATCGCAAGACCTAAGAACAAAGAATAAGAGGAAAAAATGAGTAGAAATAGAGAAAAGTGGCTGAGTAAGAAGAAATTCAACCAATGAATGCAAGAATAGTGAGAAAGGAATAAAAGAAACTAAAGCAAAAGAAAGACAAACCTGAGGGGCAGGACCAAGGGTGAGCATAGACGAAAAAAAGCCAATGCAAGGGTAAGAAACAACAAATAGAGGAGAGGAGAACAAGGAAGATGGAAACAGTTTTTGAAACCCGGACCAGCTAGGGCAGTTCGCCCAGTTCAATCGGAACCCGGAAGCCTTGCTGGTCCGGAAGACCCCCCTGTCCGTTGCCTATGAGAGTCGGTCAAAAATCGGTCAAAATTCGGGAAACCGGCGACTCGTTAGCACGGAATAACCGGTGAAAACCGAATTTTGTGTAATATAAATTATATTTTTGTCCCATTTCACCAGTTTTTCAAAATCAAGTTTACGGTTACACCTTGAAAAAAAAACAAGTTTACACTTTTGCCTTCTCCATCTCAGTCTCTCATCTCGGCTCATCTCCCCTCCAGATCTGATCTCATCTCCCCCTCCACATCTGATCTCATCTCCACCTTCTACCATCGCCGTCATCCTCTTTTTCTTTAATATTTTCATCAACAGTCGAGTCAACATCTTGTAACCAAGGGGAGAGAGAAACACAAAGGAGAAGAAGAAGGAAAAAATAAAAAGAAGATGGAGAAGAAGAAGGAAAGAATAAAAAAATAGGGCGGCATTGATGAGGGAGAGATGGGTTGAATTTGAATAGCAATACCAGATCTAGTGGTGGAAAATGAAAAAAAAATGGGATTCCCGATATTTTTGTATTTTAAATTAATGTAAATCAAAGTTTCCTTTTCTGTTTAGTCAAATATTCCATAAATATATTTTTTATTGGTTGAATATTACATAAATATTCCCTAAATCGATATATCTAACATTTATTAAAATAATTGATGACATCATGATGAGGTCATCATCTATTGGCCGGGTGGGTTAACCCGGATCACCCGGGACCCGGAGACCTTAACGGGTCTTCACCCAGGTCGGGTTTGAAAACATTGGATGGAAACAGAGGAAAGAGAAGAGTGGGTTAGAAGAAAAGGGGAAGAGTAGAGTCATTAAATGCCTGAGGGACGTTGAGAAGAAAAAAAGGAGGAAACAACCTAGGTGGCATGAATTCAGCAACAGGTAATGGAAGGAGAGAGGAAAAGAGTGGATTGGGTCAGGTTGAGACCCATGCATGAAATGTGGCACTATATGAGAGAGGACCAGATACCCATAAAGGAAATAGGGCAACAAAATCAGAGATGCAATGACAATTAACCCAAGCCTAACAGTGGCAAGAGACGCTAACATGAATGGGTTAGACTGGGTTAGAGCAGCAAACCCGTAAATTCACTTATCCTTCTTATTGTTCTTTATAATAAAATAAATATATGTTAACTCTTTTAATCCGTATGTCAATACCAAAAAAATATAAAGCCAGTCCCGTTCAAAGTCTACCATATAAATCATTTTCTCTTCCTGACAGGCACGTAGTTTTATAAATAAAATTACATTTTATTTTTAAATAACATGTAACGACAAAAAAAAGTTACAAAGGGTAAACCGGTTGATTACAAATTGACCGAATCTTTTACTATGCAATATTAATGAACTAGAATAAATTCATTACCATACAATGGCTCTCATGTAACGCGTCGTTCTGACGCGCGTTAGTTTGGCTTTGTATAAGCCACTATGATTAGGGTATTTTAGGTGTAATAATTGTTCTCATTAAATTGGTTAAAAACAAATTTGCAAGTGATTAATTGAGTATGAAGACAAAATTAAAAAGAAACTAGGTATAATCCCGCGCGATGCGCGGGTCGTGTGGGTAGTCAAACTTTTAGATTCGATTGCAATGTACCAATCCACACAAAATTGTTGAAATAGTCATCCGCGTGACAAAAAAGTTTCCGAACCAGTTCTTTGTTGGAGTAAGTATGCATAATATTCTCTAAGTTAGGAATTGTCATGTTCTCTTTCTCTTGCCCTTAGTCTTAACATATGGAATAGAGCCATAGTATCCATCATCTCCATATGGGAATAATATAGGATGCATTGACATGTACATGGTAACAACCTTTTTCTTACATTTGCAAGAGGTGTAGTGCCATCCATTCCTCATCCTAACATATGAGATGGTTGCTAAACAATGTAACACCTAGAATAAAAACTCATGTATATAAATTAATAATATATAGGATAAGAAAATGATTATAATATCGAGAGGTACTTCAAAAGGGAATTAAACTTTTTAACCTGGTCATGAGAACCATTTTTAGTACATGATAATAGAGCAAAAACATCACATAGATCATCAGAGGTAGGAATGCTAATAGGTCGTTTTTGGATTTCATTAATCTTTGGAATAACAGATTCATAAACTCCATTCCTACAAAACAAATGCGTAATGGATTATATAACTTATATATAGGATCAAAATTTCATATGGACAAAAAAATGGAGAATAATTTTTAAAAATACTTGAACTTATCCATCAACTGGTCAACTTCCGGTATTGGCAAATTGAAATAGATCTTGGTTGATTTAGAGGTAGAGAGTTTAACATAACCTATGAACAAAAGATTAAGGATGCTAAAATTAGCAAAAATAGTGGATATATAAAATATAAACTTTATTAATAATTTGGTAAACATTAATATAAATGAATATTTTAAAACAAAAACCAAATTTAAATTATACGAACCATTAAAGAACTTCACAATTGTGGAAGTGACAACGATGATTTTAGTTTGTGCATTTTCAGATTTGGACTCCATTTCCTTAAGAAATATGTCTACATATATCCCATAATGTCAATGGAATAATTGTGGACCTACAGAAAACAATTAAGAATTTATCAACCTATAAATATAAGACAATATATAAGACAATACATATAGAAATAGGAGCATAAAAAAAATTTAACAAAAGTATTGTACGCATTACTCGGAGTCTGCAAGGTCAATCTCGAGGGTATTAACAGATATTCCATTTGCAATTTTGGTCTGCACATGGCCAATTGATGCGGTCCAACCCAATACATCTTTAAACAAAAAAGATTACGACAAAATTAGTTTTGAGTTAAGAAAATTAAAAATAGTAAAGCTTAAATTTATGGTAATCAATAGTCATGAGTAATCATAACCCACTTACCAGTTAAAGGAACATCACTCCTAACTCTTTCTGTCAGATCAGAGAAGTTGACAAACTCAAAGATATGCATGAGAATAGCAGGGGACACCTCATCTTATTCTCGTACCATAGTGTCTGCAAAGAATGATATCATAAAAGAAGAGCAACTAATAACTCGATACTTTGGTTTGTTAGACACCACAGCAAAATTTTTAATGAAATAGATATTCCCTTCATGAATGTTATCTTTGAACTTAGAGACATAGTTTCTCCAAATCACAACATGCATATAATTTCCCTAAACAAAGAAAAATTCCGGCTGGAAGTTGATATATATTTGTAAAGTTCAAATATCAATAATGAAAGGCACAAAGTCTTAGTTTAAATGAAATACCTTCTCATCAACAATAACCATTTCCATATTGATTATCTTATTTGTGTATCTATTGTCGAACACATTCCAAAGCCGACATACTCTCACCCTGACCTTCCAATCTTCACGTGTCAAATTTAAATCGCTGATAAAATTGCAATCACTGGAAGCTACAAAACTGTTTGGTGGTAAAAAAGAGTTATATATCTATATAAGAAAATATATACGAAATTCATTTAGATGGGGCTCAAAGAATTACCTCATTTTGAGAAGCGGGAAGAATGAGAGCAAATAGTTTAATTTCGAATAGGATAATAGGTGAAGGGGAAGGATGATAATAGGATTGGTGATCGAGACAAAAACAACCCTATTTTTATGGCTATTTTATTATGTTTTTGGATCTATTTATGCTTAAATATATGTTATTTTGATAACATTTGTGTTTTGAGCCTTTAGGAGATGTGAAATTGAGAATTTGTTAATTTTCACTACTTTTAGAGCTATTTTGATGACTTTTTACACAGATATGAGCAAATTAATTTTGAGTATAGATTTGGAGATTCGAAGTTCGTGTTTGAAGACTTATTGAAGATAATTTGAAGATTTGAAGATCATTGAAGAATTATTTCGAGAAGCAAGAATTGAAGATTGGAGCTTTAATTGCGAAGGATTGAAGACAAGCCATGAAGAAGCCCGGAAGCTTTAGAATTTTGGATATTTTATATGGGATAATACTCAACCCATATAAGCCCACAATTGGAATTAAAAACCCAATTTGTGCCTCCTATATCCAAGGAAATATCCAATTCCCGTATATTCCCGCTTCTAGTCCTAACAGGATTAGGATTCAACGCAGTCTCGGTAGAAAAATCATAACTTTCTGCTCAGATGTCCGTTTTAGGCCCGTGAGTAGGCGTTGGAAAGATAACTCAGAGATCTACAACTTACCTTTGAAGTCCAGGACCCAGTTCTTCCATATTCAAGCCCAAAAACGACGTCGAAGTCCCTGCATGATTCCAGAAAATTCCAGCATCCTATTTTAACTTGGATTCTACTCTAGGAAGAGTTTTAATCTAACTTAGAGTCTAAGTTAGACCCAAAAACGTCCTAGACTCTTTTCCTACTTAGAATTGGATTTTCTAGGGATATTTCCACAATAAATAGCCACCTTAGGTCTAGGTTTTTGATGTATGTAGATCTAGAAATTGTATTTTGAAGAATTGTTGAAGATTTGGAGGAAAAAAGGCTTGGAGCCGCCGTCCCCTCTTCTTCCCATCCATAAGATAAGTTTTTCTTCTTATTCTTTGGATGCTCACTCAATTCATGAGTGAGTAATCCTTTTCTTTTCTCCAATGTAGAATTTAATTGATCTCTTGACTTATATCATGGTGAGATTTTGTGCTTTTATATGAAAATTGTTAGGGTATTTCTTAATTCTCTGTTTTAATTCTATGTTGCTTGTTTTGATGGATTGGAGTCGACACTATCTTGATAAATTAAGTTAACATTAGCTAAATTGAGTCTAGAACTAATACTTCAGATTAAATTGTTTGTAGCAATTGGAGGAGAACTAATACTTCCTTCCAAGAGATTTAGGAATCAATGGGTAAATTATTGCTTGTTGTGCTTGTTCATAAATTACTAGTTTTAAATGCTTTGTTCTTAACAAATCTCTAAGCCCTAATAAGGAAATTGGTTGTTATGAATAAAAGGGATAAATTAAGCTGGAAAAGAGACCTTTTATCTAATTTGGTAATTTCGGATTTAATTCGAAACAAGTTATCCAATGTTCTCATAATTTTTATATATCAATGATCCATGTTATTTTTGTCAAGAGGGATATTAATTCTATGTTGGAGGGTTTTCTTAATTATTTTCTCAATTTATTCACTGCTTTCTGATTAATTGTTTTCTTTAATCTTCTTGATTGGTTTCTTAGATAATTTTAATTGTTAGTTTGATTTGATTTAATTCCACTTTCAAAATCCTCTTTATTTTGTTTGTTTGCTTAAAGAAAAAGAATAATAACCTATCTCTCTGTGGATTCGACCCCTACTTGCCCTAGCTATTTTTAGTTAGTAATTGTTGGGATTATTTTGTGATTTGCTAACGACCGATCACAATTTTGGCGCCGTTGCCGGGGAGATTGTGTATTATTTTTCTTTTTCTTTTTATTTTTTCCTATTAGATTTGCACTTAATCATCTTTGTTTTGTAGGAAAAATCCAATGGAGCAACCACGTTCGTTAAGGGAGCTAAATTTCAACTGTGAAGTGCAGCCTCTCTGCATTGATTATCCAGCTTTGGATATGTCATACAAACTTAATTCAGCAGTAATCCGCATGTTGCCAATTTTTCAAGGAGAATCTCATGAAAATCCTCATGAGCACTTACATAGTTTCTTCATCAAGTGTGCTGCAATCATTGGGATGCCTGAAGAGCAAGCGAAGCTTCGAGCGTTTCCTTTAACATTGGAAGGAAAAGCAAAGAACTGGTTCATAAATCTGCCACCAAAATCGATAACCTCTTGGAAAGGATTGGAGACAGTATTTTTGAACAAGTATTTTCCAGAAGCAAAGCGTGCTGATGTCAGAAGAAAGATCAACACTTGTCAACAATTACCAAGCGAAAAGTGGCACTAATACTGGGAGAGATACAACAAGATCTGCGCAAGTTGCCCCTACCACAACATCAGTGAAGCACTCTTGATTCAGAATTTTTATGATGGACTCGTCTACGAAGATCGAACATATATCGATGCTGCTAGTGGAGGAAGTCTTACACTCAAAACTCCAGAAGAAGCAAGGAAGCTACTCAATACCATGGCAGAAAACATCTATCAATTTAGCACACCAAGGAGTTCGACGATTGAGCCTGAACCTGAATTTCTTCAAGGAATTAATGATCGTTTTGACAAGGTTAATTCGGCCATCTCTGCTTTGACCAATCTAGTCAAGCAAATAATCTCAAATCAAGTGGTGAATCAACCTCAAATTCAGCAATTACCCTTGAATTCGGCACAAGGTTATGGAGTCAATTCAATCGAAGGCAATCAACAGTGGTATGAACAAAAGATGGAATTGTCTGATGTTCAATCTCCATCTTCTAAATTACCACCATCTGCACCTGCTTTCTCTGTTGTGCCGCCACCAGTTGCTGTATCCAACATCCAAGTGTCAAGTGATGAGGAGATTACAACCAAAAGCAAGGAGGATCGGCCTACTTCATCACCAAAAACTTATCGACCTCGACTAAGATCTGGATGGCTGAAACTGATGGAAGCCATTTGTGATCCACCACCGTTTCCTCAAAGGTTTGTGCCGAAAAGAACAACATGCAGTGAAGAAAGCCAAAGCCATCCATTACAGAAGGAGAAGGTAAACATTCCTTTAATTGCTGCAATCAAAGAAGTTCCTAAAGAACGATGGAAGCACGTTGACTTGGTGGAGACTACACAAAGACATCAAGAGCCAAAGATTGAAGCGACACTATCATGGGAAAAACCTATCCATTCTGAAACAAGTAAGATTGGAGGTGAATTTCATGATGTTGCTGACATCCCTATCGTGAAGGAAGTTGAAGGAGTGTCAAGCGAAACAATTAATGATTTGGAACTATCTGAACTTGATTTGCAAGACTCCGTTCAATTTCTCTTCAATGATGATGATGTCCCTAGCATGGCCGGCGTCCCTACTCCACCAAAGGAAGTCCCCAAGATTGAGCAAGAAGAACCAGAGGTACCCAAAGAAGATATCAAGATGGACATCCCTACACCTTCTCCTCCAAGATTTGCTGAAGACAAGGAAGACGAGCTACCAAACGATGAGCAACTCGGACATCTCAAGCCAAAAGACACAAGTGTGAAAGCTTTTTTTGGCAACCAGCTTTTGGAACATGAATATCAAGATTTCTTGGGAATCAACAAACTTCTTGAGTCCGAATGCTTTGAAGAGATCAAACACGCAGAATGTATATCTATGGAGAAATTCTTTCTGGAGGACAAGATAATTTGCCAAGACGAGGACACTTTCCAAAGGCACGAAGGGAGTAATGCCAATCAAGAATGCCGGAAGCACCCATTGCATCAACCAATCACCGCAACAAAAATGGCATTATCATTCCTAGCCATTCATGAAGTCGCCCTCAAGCAAATTGGTGATTTCTTTCCTTATCTCTTCTTTTATCTTTCATATTTTTATGCTCCTATTTTTCCAATCTTACCATATTTGTTTTATGCTTTGAAGTGGTATGATCCACCCTAACAAGGGGTGATGAAGGAAGATCTAGCCAAAGACATTAAAGAAAGGCGCTGCTTGGGAGGCAACCCAAGAATTTACTAACATTTTATTTCCTTTTTAGTTTTGTTTTTCTTTTTCTTTTTAGGGTTTCATATTAAGGAAACAAGGCGAACAAATGGAGCTTATGTTTTGGACAATTGCAAAAAGGAATTTGAATGGAGATGAGTTTCAGAAGCAACAAGATATCGAATGGAGCTTATGCTGGAAAATAGAGAAGCTTTCTTTAACTCTATCTCCATTTACTTTTTCTTGCTTTGCTTTGCTTTGCTTTGATTGAATATTGCTTCTATTGCTTCCTTGATATGAATGAGTTGTTTGTTTTTGTTTTTGATCATGCATTTTATGCTTTCTATCACACTTATGATGACCACACTTTTCACACACATGAGTATTCATACATTGAGGACAATGTGAATTCTAAGTGTGTGTGTGTGTGGGGGTGGGGGG